>JAWZYT010001625.1:0-136357 GCA_034508575.1 Petrolisthes manimaculis
GTCCTGTTGCTTGGAATAGTTTGGAGGAATTAAGTAACTCCAGTTTGACCACCAACAACTGTACGCTTCCTCAACTGGTACTGCTCCAGGGGCATTATCCCAACAGGTGGACCCCCCCCCACACCGCACCCACCAACCCCATTCCCCCTACAATAACTCCCTCACCCCACCCCACCCCACGACAGTAATTCCCCTGACTCCTAGTAGCCCCCATCCCCACCCCCCTATCCACATTCCCCCCTTCCCCAACCACTACAGTAACTACTCTCCCCCTAACTCCCCCCCTGTTCAGTTTTTTTTCTACTGCTGCACAGGTTTTTTTTCCACCACTTTTTTCAGGCCGGTTTTTACCGGAGGGAGAGGTGGGTGGGGAGGAGCCTTCCACTTTACTATCCTTTTCCTCAGACATGTAGAAACTATAGACGTAGAATAGTTACACAGGCAGCCTTGTGAGGCCCACCAGGGCTGTTGTTGCCTGTACCTCCTTTGTATTCCTTTGTATTCCATCCCCATCCACTACAGCAACTCCTCTCCCCCTAACTTCCCCTTCCCCAACCAATACAATAACTCCTTTCCCCCTCCCCTTCTCCCCCTCTCCCACCTTCCCCATCCCTTACTACGCTTTCTCTTTCCAGGATGTTTGTGTTTAATTCCACTTACCCCCAAGAGAGTATAATTAGATGTGTGTAAATTCTAACAATAATTGCACATCTTCCTGGAGGAAAATAGACCAAACTTGATGTCTGACTGTATGTATGTATGTATGTACCTGAAAGAAACCACAACAGTTGTCCTATTAAAATGTGGAGATTGTGTGGTTTTGTTTTTAATTTCCTGTGGGTGGGGGTCGAGTGAATTGGCGTGGCAACTGGTTCCTCCAAAGTAGCCTATACTACACTGAGGTAATAATAAAAAAAAACAAAAAAGAATTACCCCATAAAGGTGAGATTCTTTTGTTGGTGAATTGGAAGGTCTCCGATTTCTCCAAACTATGCCACGAAACAGATCCCCCATGGCCCTATTAGCATGTCATTGAAGGGGTCTGTTTTCTGGTATAGTTATAAGGAATCAGTAGCCTTACAATTTACCAACAAGAGAATCTCCCCTTAATACACACTTACCAACCAACCCCCTCCCCTCCACCACCCACTTCAAGACAGGTTTGAAGGTAGCAGGTGGGGGAGAGTGTTTCTTACTGGTTGGTCTCCATCATCTCCATCACCCACACCCACCACCACCACCATCATCATTAGCATCATCACCTAACATCACTACCATCATTTCCATCACCCAACACCATCATCACTACCATCACCTCCATCATTTTCATCACAAACCACTACCACTACCACCACTACCATTATCTCCATCACCCATCACCACTACCAATGCCAGCCATCATCATCATCATCTCCATCACCCACCACCACCTTTACATACATACATACATACACCCATAGCAACAACGCCATCACACCACAACAAACATCAACAACAACACTACCAGCATCATTACCAACACAACACCACCATCAAAATCACTTGTGTTGTTTGTTGTCGTCTCAAATCACCAGAGGTTAGGCCATGTTACTAAAGTATTTTTCTCTCTGGTATCCAAGTATAATATTACCCAGTTAGGCTATTGTCCTGTCTCTCATATATAATTATTTATCTCAGAACGTAAGTTGTTTGTTAATTTATGGGTTAACTGATATATACTTAAATATTTGACGTGGGTTGTACAAGAAGGATATTATACAACACTTGAGCCCTTAATTTATGACACTTTAGAAGTTTACAGGATCGTATATTATTATGCTCTGAGTGAACTGAATTGCTACTCATTCCTCCAAAGAAAAAAAACATAGATTACACGTGTCTCAGTATTAAGAGTATACGGAATATGTTTTGTTGTGAAGTTTGAGGGAATCAGTCAGCAGTACTCCCACAACAGATTATGAAGTTATCAAACATTTTCTTGTATAATCACTTTCACCATTACAGAGAGAGAGAGAGAGAGAGAGAGAGATTCATTATACACACACAGAGAGAGGCAGACAAACAGAAACAGAAGACAATTGAGAGAGAGAGAGAGAGAGAGAGAGAGAGAGAGAGAGAGAGAGAGAGAGAGAGGAGTAACGGCTACCACCTCGGGCTATGTTATACACCTGCTTCCTCTACACCTTCCTCCCTCGGCAACCTCCTCACTTCCTTTATCCATTCTCCTTCCACACATACACATAATCTACTCTATACCCTTCCATTAATTCTTCCACCCTCACCACCAATATGCGTCCTTGTTCCCCTTACCCTCCATTCCACGACCCCCTCCCTGGCCCCCCTTTCCCTCCATTCACGACCCCCTCCCTGGCCCCCCTTTCCCTCCATTCCACGACCCCCTCCCCCTTCTGTTACAGCTTTCTCACCACCAACACCAACAACACCCCTCTCCTCTTATCTATCTACACCCTTCCTCCCTCTCTCCCTACATACCAACCATCCACTTGACATTTTAAGAAGCCTAGAATTCTTGAGACAATATAAAATTATGTTGAATGCTGCTTCTCCCCCCCCCCCCTCTGTGTGTGTGTGTGTGTGCGGATTATGTATTCAAATATGTAACACCCATACATATATACAGTTATTTTACGAACGCATGTGTGAAAATTTGTGTGAAATCCTCAAAACACAACACAAATAATAATGACTACAGGTAAGACAAACACACTTTTTGATGAATTAGAAGGTCTCTGATTCTCAAACAAACTATATAACGAAACAGATTCATCCCCATTATATAGTACCACTGCGGCGTCTGTTTTCTGGTATAGTTTGGAGGAATCAATAACCTTCCAAATTACCAACAGAAGAGAATCTCCCCTTACGGCTACAAACAAACAAGTACTTCAGGTAGACCGACTCAGTTAGGCTACAGGAGAGACCATGAAGCTTGAGGCACCACCACCACCACCACCACTAGTCTGCTACACCTAAAAGGACACACACACACACGTACACACAAGCCAGGCCGCCCAATACTTGTTGAATGAGGTGGCCGGACCTGATGTTGGTTGGCTGGCTGGCTGGCTGACTGCTACACGGGTCGCTGCCCATCCCATCCCCACCACACACACACACACACACACACAAAACACACGAATATTTTCTCATGGCGCTCAGAAAAGAAATGTTGGCATCAACGAGGGAGGGAGGGAAGTGACTGAGGTGAGGGTTTGGTGGGGTGGGAGGGAGGAGTGAGGAAGGAGCTACGAGGGAATGCAGCCTGGAGTCCAATAAAGAAGGTCGCGTTGGGTGGGAAGGTGAGTGCAGGGTAGGATGTGACGAAGAGGGGGGTGGGTTGGGGTGAGCTTGGGAGGGGAGGGGTGAGCTTGGGAGGGGTGAGCTTGGGAGGGGAGGGGTGGGGGTGAGCTTGGAGAGGAGGGGTGAGGTGGGCTTGGAGGGGACGGAGAGAGAAGGAGGTGGAATGGGTCACGGTCCAGCAGACGAAAAGGTAAACATGGACTGAATGAAGATTGTGGTCCATGTGAGAGACGAGAGAGGGCCGTGAATATGAGATAAGAGAGAGGGCCGTGGTGGTGAGTGATTCGTCTATAAGAGGGCAAAGGGGCCATGAGTGGTAAGGAAAAGAGCCATTAAATTTAAGAGCATAAAAAGGGGGTTCAGGTTTTGCGAGACTATAGTCTATAGGCCTAAGAGAAAACGGGCCATGAGAGAAGGCTATGTAAGTAATACAAGGCAAGGTCAGGTCACAGCAGGTACAGTACAGGGCAGGGCAGATCAGGACACGTCAATTCAGGAGGTCAAGGTAAGACGAGGACAGGACAAATCAGTACAGGACAGGGTAAGGTAAGGCAGAGCAAGGCAAGCAGAGCAAGGCAAGGCAGAGCAAGGCAAGGCAGAGCAAGGCAAGGCAGAGCAAGGCAAGGCAGAGCAATACAAGGCAAGGCAGGGGCAGGGCAGGCAAGGCAATGCAGGGCAGGGCAGGCAAGGTAAGACAAGACAAGAGCAGGACAGATGGCTAAGGGGTAGACGACCTCAGCCTCACCCAACTCTACACAACAACATTCGCCCTGCCTGGTAATCTATCTAACGGGACCAGCTAAGAGTCCATTTTTGGTTCATTGGAGTGCATTGATTTCCTCAGAGTATGCAGGAAACAGGACCACATGATGAATAAAAATAAAAAGTGTCATGTTGCTTGGAATAGTTTGAAGTACTCGGTTGCTCAGATTTTCTCAAGAGTATGTCAGGAAACAGGACCAGCAGATGATGAATAAAAATAAAGTGTCTTGTTGCTTGGAATAGTTTGAAGTAATCGGTTGCTCCAGATATACCAATTCTGTACTATCCAATTGATACACAGTATAAATATAAATCTTCACATCAATTTAGAGGGAAAATTCTAGATGGTAAATTGGAGGGCTACTGAGTCATCCAATATATATCATAAAACTGATTCCTCAACTATTTACATTGTGGGGACATTCTTTGGAGGAATCCGTAGCTTCCATTCTCTCAACAAACTCTCCATCAACATTAGTTAGGTCTGTGTGTATTATCAAAGATAAAACTCGTGTCGCAATCTTGTCCAATGATTTAATATAACTTAGTAAAACATAATAAAAACCCACCAGAGTAACATTCGTGCCAAGTATGTTTTAGTCCTCTACCGTATAATTATTTTCACCAGATTTCACGACACGACAGTTGCCTCCAAAAATCTAGAGACACTACCTTTTAGAGTTTAGCAGGTAGTGTCTCATATTTTGGAGGTAATTGTACATAACCTGATCACTTGTTGCACTGTTGAATATGTACTTATGTAATCTGCACTATACTGTAAATTATGTACACGCAAATACACTTACTGTATGTAAAATTAATCAGACAAAAAGCATTCACACGCAGCTACAGAGACAAATAAATATTCACAAAAATAAACAAAATATTCTCTCTCTCTCTCTCTCTCTTATCTGAACATGGAGTTAGTTAGCTCCATGTATCTGAAATCACCAAGACATTTTTTTCATGGCTTATATATAAGATAATATATACGGCAAGGAAAAGAGGAAAACAACAAAAAGATGTTGGGTGACTGCAAGGAAAGGAAAGGAGGAAAGAGAAGAAACTGTTGAGAGGAACTGGGAGAGGGAGGGAGGGAGGGAGGGAGGGGAGGGGGAGAGGGGAAGAGGGAGGGGGAGAGGGGAAGAGGGAGGGGGAGAGGGGGAAGGGGAGAGCACCTGCCGGTCAAGAGGGCAACTGGGACCATTCCACCTCTCTCTCTCTCTCTCTCTTCTCTCTCTCTCTCTCTCTCTCTCTCTCTCTCTCTCTCTCTCTCTCTCTCTCTTCTTCCCATTTCCCTCCACCTCCATTTTTCGTCCTTCTTCCTACTTCCTTTCTCTCGTTTCTCTCCTCCTCTCTTTATCTGTAAATCTTTCCTCCCTCCCTACTCCTTCCATGTTTACACCTTTTTTTTCTCTCTCTCTACCCTCTTGATTCCCTCCTCCATCATACAACTTCCCTCCCTTCGTTCGACAATACACCTGTTCCTCTCCCTCCCTCCCTCTCTCTCTCTCCTCCTCCTAATAAATCTCTTCACCTTTTCCCCTCCCCTGCAGTCTTCCATCCCTTCTTCCTTCTGTGATTCTCTCTCTCTCTCTATCTCTATCTCTATCTCTCTCTCTCTCTCTCTCTCTCTCTATCTCTCTCTCTCTCTCTCTCTCTCTCTCTCTCTTCTTTCCTCATTGGTTCATCACCGTCACACTGTAATTTTCTTTCTCATTTTTTTCTTCCTCTCCATAATAATTTCTTCTTGCTTCCTCTCCACCCAAAGAAAAAACAAGAGAAAAAAAGAGAAAAAGTGGAGAAAGAAGAGAAGCAAATGGGAGTAAAGTGAAAAAAATAGGAAAAAAGTGGAAAAAGGAGAAAATGGAAGATAGGTAAAGAAAAAGAGAAGCAAATGGGAGTTAAGTGAAGAAAATAGGAGAAAAGTGGAAACAGGAGAAAAAGGGAGATAAGTAGAGAAAGAGGAGAAAGGAAAAAGAGGCTGAAAAATAAAAGAGAGGTTGAGAGACGTAAGAATGTGACATGAGATCAGTAACCTTCCTCATCTGACCGTAATGATGATGGCACCACCTCTGCACCCAACAATATTACTAACCCTTCCTTCCCTTCAACCCAACCCAACACAACTCCCCTTCCTGCATCCAAACCAACCTCATATTAACCTTTCTTTCCTACACACACACACAATCCATTCTACTCTATCCTAACCCTTCCCTCTAAACCTCTTCCTGCATTCAAACTAATCTCACATTAACCTTTCTTTCCTACACACACACACACACACATAATCCATTCTACTCTATCCTAACCCTTCCCTCTAACCTCTTCCTGCATTCAAACTAATCTCACATTAACCTTTCTTTCCTACACACACACACACACACACACAATCCATTCTACTCTATCCTAACCCTTCCCTCTAACCTCTTCCTGCATTCAAACTAATCTCACATTAACCTTTCTTTCCTACACACACACACATCCATCTTACCCTAACCTAACTCAACATTATATTAACTAACCCTTCGGACCTTTCCCTTCCACTCATCCATCCATCCATCCTAACCTCACATAAACTCTTTTCCATTCCTGCATCCTCATTCTAATCTCTTCCTACACAGCCATCTCATGATAAAAGGCAGGAATGAATCTCTGTTGGTAAAATTGGAGGGCTACTGATTCCTCCAAACTATGCCAGAAACAGACGACCCCAGTGTTACTAATAGGGATCTGCTGTTTCCTGGCATACTTTGGAGAATCACTAAAATAACCCCATCACTTTACCAACAATAGAATCCACCCTAAATGTGTTTATAATTTTGTTTTAGTACATTGGAGTGCTTTGATTCCTCCAAAGCTTATATGCCAGTAAACAGGACCCAAATGAACAAAAATAATAGTGTTCTGTTGCTTGGAATAATAGGTGGAGGAATCTGTTGCTCCAGATTTACCAACACAAAATTTCCTTCCCCCCCCCCCTCCTCACCTTAAAAGTCTTCCACCACCATCGCTGTTATTTCACCATTACAAAGTCTTGCTTGTCTTTCACCCTCATCATAATAATAATCTTACAACATCCTTGCCATTTTACCACCATCCTTGTTATCAACTCAATATTTTTTAATTCTCTAGTACTGCCAATCTCCCTCATCCTACCCCTATATCCTTCATCCTAGCTGCCCCAACCATCACTCATCCTACCCCAATCCTACCTCATTTTAGTCCCACCCTAACTCATCCTACCCCAATCCTCCCTCATTATTGTCTCACCCTAACTCTATTCTCCCTCATCCTCCCTCATTTTTATCCTACCCAATCCTCCCTCATTATTGTCTCACCCTAACTCTAATCTCCCTCATCCTACCACAATCTCCCACATCTTAGTCTCACCCTCCCTCATCCTATCCCCACCCTCCTCATCTTGCCCTCAACCCCCCTCACCTTCACCCTGCATCCTCCTCCTTCACCTCCCACCCCATTTCCTCCCTTGCTACCTCCCCCCCTTTCTCTACCAGTCCTAGCCTAGACATCCAACCTTTTTGCCTCCCTCCCTGACTCTCCCTCCTCTCTCTCTCATTCTTCGTCTCTCATCACTCCCTTCGTTTCACATTCTCTCTTCCTCTTCTCTCCTTGTGTCTATTTAACTCCTTCATTCCTACAAGTCCCTTCTCTCTCTCTCTCTCTCCTAGTTCACTCCTTTTTGCCTCTCCCTTCTCCTAATTCACTCCTTTTTGCCTCTCTCTTCTTCTAATTCACTCCTTTCGCCTCTCACTTTCCTTCTAATTCACTCCTTTTTGCCTCTCTCTCTTTTATAATTCACTCCTTTTCGCCTCTCACTTTCCTTCTAATTCACTCCTTTTCGCCTCTCACTTTCCTTCTAATACACTCCTTTTCGTCCCTCCCTCCGTTTCACATTCTCCCTCCCTCCTCGATTCATTGTCATTAAGAAGGGAGGTTGCCGGCGTTATGTTCCTCCTCCTTCTACTTCTCCCCCCCTCTCCCTCCCTCTTACATACCTCCTCGACCCTCCACCTCCTCTTCTGACTCTTTACAAGTTTACACGGACCCTCCACACATTTCTCTCTCTCTCTCTCTCTCATACACATAACTACTTCTCTACTAACATCTCTCTCTCTCTCTCTCATCCACCCTGTTTTCCTCTCCACAATGACCCCCCTTCCCTTCCCTTCCTTCCTTCCTTCGCAACAACAACCCCCCCCCCCTTCTTCCACTGATTTCCCCCTCCCCCTTTTCTATCCCATCACCCCCCCTTCCCCCCACTGCCCAAGCCACGCCTGAGGTGGTATTGCCGAGGAGGGAGGGGGCAGGAGAGGAGGGAGGAGGAGATAGGAGGAAAGATAGGAATGAGGTAGAGTGGGGGAGAAAGGGTAATGATAAGGGAGATAGGAGAGGGGGGTACAGAGAAGGGAGTCAAGGTGAAGGATATGAGAGAGAGAGAGAGAGAGAGAGAGAGAGAGAGAGAGAGAGAGAGAGAGAGAGAGAGAGAGAGAGGAGAGAGAGAGAGAGCAGGAGAGAGAGAGAGAGAGAGGAGAGAGAGAGAGAGAGAGAGAGAGAGAGAGAGGTCGTAAAGGAAAAGTTACAATAAAACGAGACCTTACAGAGTACACTATGGTAGACAAGGTAGGATAAGGGAAGAGAGGTGGGAGTGAGAGAAGGAAGAATGTGGGACTGAGAGAAGGAAGAAATGTGGGAGTGAGAGAAGAAGAAAGGTGGAGTGAGAGAAGGAATAAAGGTGAGTGTGGGAGGGAACAAGAAGAAGAAAGGTGAGTGTGATTATCGAAGGTAGGGAAGAATGAAAAGGATGGAGTGAGAGAAAGGCATAAACATAGGGAAATAAAGAAAGAAGGGGGTAGAAAACAATAAGAGGAGATGAATGAATGAAAAAAGAGAAGTAAAGAAAACGAGAGAAAAAGAGAGATGTAGGAAGGGAAAGACAAGAGTGAAGAGGGAGAGGGAGCAAGGGAGGAAATGGGATGGGTGGGTGGTGGTGGAGGAGGGAGGAACTCCACCACCACCCACCATCCATTCCTCCCCTTGCTCCCTCCTCCCTCCCTCACTGGGCCACGCCGCCGCCGCCACCACCACCAAAACAGCCTCACATACGCTCCCCGCCCGCCACAGTCATCATTACGCCTCTCCCTCTCTCTCTCCTCCCTCCTCTCTTTCTCTCTCAGATTTCCCTTTTTATTTCTTGTATTTGACATAAACTAACTCTCTCTTCTTTATTTCATTTATTCTATCTTGTCATAAACTGTCTCTCTCTCTCTCTCTTGACATAAACTCATCCCCTCCCCTCCCCTCCCTTCCCCTATCTTTCTTTCTTTCTCTTTCTCTCTCAAGTATGGTGGATGTCACAAGCTATATAATTATTTCAGGTCACCTTTAAACAACAGCAAACATTTACAAGTTTTTTCCGATTAGGCTACCACCAAACGATTTTTCCAGTCTGGAGAAAAGTACAACCATCTCTCGAGGGCTAATATAAAAACACATAACTGGATTAACCCACAAAACAAAAGCTAATGGACCCTGTGATCGATTATAAAACTAGACCAAGTAAGTGGCTTCTGATTCCTCCTGACTATGCCACGAAACAAGCTCCTTCCAAATAGGTGGTGTTTCGTGACAAGAAAATATATTAGTCTTAGTAAGGTGCAAGTGCAGTGTTGGTAAAATCTGGAGCAACGATTTCCTCCAAACTATTCCAAATCAATCCAACAACAGAACACCATTACTTTTTGTTCATTTGGTTATTTTGTTTCCTGCATTACATACAGTACTTTGGAGGAATCATGGTATATACTTCAATGTAACAAAAAAGTGAATTACCACCCCCTTAAGTACGGTATAAAAAACAAAATAATAGTTGGTCAGGGGGTTAATTTTCATAGTGTTATTTATGAAATGGACAAAAGTTGAGAAAGATACGGGGATGGACAAAAGGAGAGGAGAGATGGATGTAGACTTAGAGGAGAGGAGTAAGGGGATAGATGAGAGTAAAGGAGAGAATAGGCACAAGAAAAGAGAAGAGTAGAGAAGGGGATAGACAAGAGTAGATAAGGAGATGGACAAGAGAAGATGAGGGAATAGACGAGAGTAAAGGAGAGAATAGGCACGAGAGAGAAGTGGAGGGTAGATGGTAGACATTATGTAAACGAGGAGGGAGGAAAGAGAGAAGATGGTAGACAATATGTAAACGAGGGAGGAGGAAGGAGGAGGGAGGAGGGTACAGGAGCGAAGAGGAATGGACAAGATATATACGGTATCCACTAGACTATGAAGGCTGAGCAACATTCCTTCATTCCAGTGAGGGGGGAGGGAGGGAGGGAGTGAGGAAGGGAGTGAATGAATGAGTGAGGGAGTGAATGAATGAATGTGGGAGTGAGTGAGGTTGAGAGTGAGTAAGGGAGTGAATGAATGTGGGATTGATTGAGGTTGAGTGAATGAATGTGGGAGTGAGTGAGGAAGGGAGTGAATGAATGTAGAAGTGAGTGAGGTTGAGAGTGAGTAAGGGAGTGAATGAATGTGGGATTGATTGAGGTTGAGTGAATGAATGTGGGAGTGAGTGAGGAAGGGAGTGAATGAATGTAGAAGTGAGTGAGGTTGAGAGTGAATGAATGTGGGAGTGAGTGAGGGAGTGGAATGAGTGATGAAGAGAGGAATGTGCTTGTAAGGTGTGTCAGGAAGGAAGTGGATGATGTACTCCATTCCAAGTCACTCCACTCCACTCTACTCCTGTCCAAGTCACTCCACTCAACTCTACACCTGTCCAAGTCAACCCACTCAACTCTACTCCAAGTCACCCCCCTCACATCCAAATGAATGAACTTTACTTACAGAACCAAAATTACATAGAGATCAACTGTTACTACACGTTATATATGTTACGGTTATTTTGCGAAATCGGTCATTTGAAAAGTTCCCGGTCATTTTGCAAATAAACCAAAATCGTGGTATGTTTGCAAAGTCACCTTAGTTGTCTGTATACTTTGCAAAAAAACATGCAATAAGAATATTTTGCAAAAATGTCTGGTAACTTTTCAAACCAAACCAAAAAGTTTGGCAAAGGTGGAGGTAATAACGACACTACTATTCCGTCTCCCCTCCCCCCCCAAACAAGCTGGTGAGGTAGTTTGGGATGGTGACGGTTAAGTCTCCCCCTCCCCCCCCCAAACAAACAAACTGGTGAGGTAGTTTGGGATGGTTACACTGTTAACAGTCGTACACTACTGAATGTCAAGTGAGGCCGGGCTGACTGCGGCTGCCCCAGTGAAGCAGTGTGCCTCTCGCCTTCTCGTCGATACGATTGGTGGTCCTGTGGTGTAGACTTCTCTTTAATATACAACGATGGATGGAATGAAGAAGTTTTACTCGGTGGTGTCTGAAGCACAGGAAAAGAAGTCATATAATGCATCTGGCTTGTTGAAAAAGTGTGACTGCGGGGAAATTGTTAATCGAATTAAAGAACTTGGAAAACCTGAGGTGAAGAAAACTCAAAGGATTACCGGCTTTTAAGAAAATACGATATCATGGAAATATCTGTTGAAGGGACGACAGTGCAAAAGCTAGTTAAAAAAGGAACTGTTCTTAGATACGTCTGTGCTGAAGATCAGTTTGATACCATTAAAGTTGCCCATCCTGCTAACGGACATGGAGGAAGGAATATTATTTATAAAGCACTGAGTGAAAAATATGCAAACATAACTATAGATCAGGTGAAAGTCTTCCTACAATTCTGTGAAACATATCGACTAAAAACATCGAGTGTTGGGGAGTGTGTGGGTGAAGGCAATCCTCTGTAACACCATGATATCAAGGAGCCAAGGTATGGAAAATAAGTATAGAATTCTCTCTCTCCCTCTTGGTGCCCTGAATGAACCCTGTGTAGTCTATTCTGTAAACCAACAAATATTAGTCCATATTATATATTGTAGGTTGACTTGATTGATATGCAGTCATTTTTACAAACTATCCTTATTGCATGTTTTTTGCAAAATAACCAGACAACTAAGGTGACTTTGCAAACATACCACGATTTTGGTTTATTGCAAAATGACCGGGAACTTTGTAAAATGACCGATTTCTCAAAATAACCGTAACATATATATACATAATATCTACGTAGGCTACTCAGGTATCGTGACGTGATATAAAGGCTTGTTACCCCTCCTCCTCCCTGATATAATAACACCAAGAGTTAACGTTACTGAAGAGGTGTTACGGTGGATGAATGTTATGGGATGTGACAAGTGTGGATGAGGAGGGGTGGTTAGTGGGGAGGGGAGGGAATACAAAGGACACTCAAACAACAACATACCTACTGGTCCTTCCGACGCTGCTTGATTTTGCTATTCTATCTAACCTACAAGAGTGAGGGAAAGTATAGCAAAGAAGAAATGAAGGAAAGTATAGCAAAGAAGAGGGGGATGATGGAGGAGGGAAGGAACTGCATGGATATATATATATATATATATATATATATATATATATATATATATATATATATATATATATATATAGAGAGAGAGAGAGAGAGAGAGAGAGAGAGAGAGAGAGAGAGAGAGAGAGTGAGTGGATGGATGCAAGGGAGGTGGTATAGGAGAGAGCAGGGTACCAATAGACTGTTTAAGGATATCAACAGTTTGGGGGGGGGGGTTCCTTGAGAGGGTGTTTGAGGAGGAGGAGGATTGGTGGGAAGGAGAGAGAGGGAGAAAAAAGAGAGGGAGAGAGAAAAGAGAGTGGGAGGAAGATTGAAAGGGAGAGAGGGATAAAAATGTAAAGGATGAGGGGAAAGATGGAGAGGAGGGAAAGGGAGAAAATGGAACAAGATAAATAGAAATGGGATGAATACAAAGGACCTACAACAAATAGCAACATACCTAACGATCCCTGCATTGAAGAAATATTATGAAAAGGTGGAGGGAAGGGGAGAACAGAATAACGAAAGGGAGGGGAGGGAAGGAATGATGACGAGTCGAGGGAGGGGGGAGGGAGAGATGTCGAGGGGGGGAGGGGGGGAGGAGGGATGTCGATGGGGGGAAGGAAGGGGGGAATTTCCGGAACAATGAGACAGGTATGATTTGTTATACTGTGTGTGTGTGTGTGTGTGTGTTGGAGAAAGGTAGGTAACATGTAAGGTAAGAAAAGAGAAGTAGTAGGAATGATAAGGGTGGAAGGGAAATGAAGGTAAGAAATAAAATGTAGGGTAAGGAAGCGTAAAAGGAGTTTAGGGTATGGGATGACAAGAAGCCAGTAAGGAAAGGTAAATAGCCGTGTAAGGTAAGGTAAGGTAAGGAAAGAGGTAGGTGGGTTTGGATAGGGTGATAAGGGTCAGTGCTACCGAGAGGGTCATTTCATCCCGACCTGTCACACCCACTACCATTCTTACCTTTCTTGACTAACACACACACACATACATACATCATCCTTATACCCTCCTCTCTCTCTCTCTCTCTCTCTCTCTCTCTCTCTCTATGTAAACTCAAGGTCCTTAAGTGAATTGAAGTAGTTAAGGAAAATCAGACAAAATAAAGTGTTCTAACTAAATGTCTGTGCTTGCTCTACAAGTATTTAAGTATATGATGCATTTTGTTTGGTTGTCTGTCTGCATTACATTTAACATTAGTCGACTGTGTGTGTGTGTGTGTGTGTGAGGGAGGTGATAAGGAAGAGGGATAGACTATAGTTGTGTTGTGGGAGTGTGTGTGTGTGTATGTTGAGGGGGGTGGGCTAACAAGTGATGGTGTAGTGGGCGTGGACAATGGGCGTGTATGTGTGTGTAGTGGGGGTAAGGTTGGGGGGGGGGGGGGCAGCAAGTAATAGTGTCTTGAGAGAGGCGCCGGGATGTCGGGTGGTCCTCAAGTATACCCCCTCCCCAACCCCTGCCCCCCCCTCCTCCATCTCATACTACCCCTCCCTCATGCCCTGGACCCCCCCCCCCTCTCATACTACCCTTACTCCAATGCCCTCCCCCCCCCCCATCTCATCCTATCCCTACCCCAACTCACCACTCAACTACTACCCCTAACCCCATGCTGTCTCCCCCCCTTCCCCTCCCCAACACACACTCATACTACCCCTACCCACCACTGCCTACCCTACTACTCCTTCACACCCCCACCTACCTACTACATTACACACACACACACACACACACCCTGCCCACATCTATCGCACTCTTTGACACCTATACTGTAACCATTATCACCCCTAACCACACCCCTCTCAAACTCACCCCAACAACACCACCATCACTCGTATCTATCCCTCACTGATCTTCGCCCATCCCTAGCTAGCCTACCACTATCCCACTCTTTCATACCCCTACAATAACCACACAACCACACACACATACACATACTATCCACATACACATACTACCCACATACACATACTACCCATCCCTATACCACTCACCCATATCCAGACAGTCACCCACCTCACCCATCATGTTCTCTCTTACTACCAACTTACCCAGACATCCATTCATCCACCTCACTCATTCCACCAATACATCATTCATCCATACGACTACTATAATATTTCATTCAATCGTAGTGTCTGGGTGTCCCGAACGAAATTTAACATTATTTTGAACCTCAACTCATTCTGTTTTATTTTGCTGGTGTGGACATCAAACTTAAGGCTTCTTGTGTTATAAAAAATAAACAAATGCACATACATATACACACACATGACAAACACCTTACTTCACTTCTCACCCTCATGCCCCCACCCAATCATCAATAGATTAAAATAAAATAAAAACACGTACACACATACACATTCACACACACCTAGGGCACAACCACTTTACTTCACACCCCTCCCCCATGCCCCCACATCAACCAATACCCCATTACACCACACTGCGCACTACCAGCCAATTACACCACACTGCGCACTACCAACCAACCAGCCAGCCAGCCATGTTCGTCCTCAGACACACGTTAGGAAAGTCGGACCAAAAATGGCTCTGATGACGAGTAGCCTAAACTGCATTGCATATAAACAAGTCTCGTGTAGGACTACTGATATTTCTACAGACTATATCAGCAAACAAAATAAACCAACAACTTCAAGGTATTATTATTATAAGTTTTTTTTTGTTTTGCAGCACAGTCTGAGGGAAATTATATATAAGCCTAGTGCTTCCCCATCCTTGTGACGAGTAGGCTATGAAGGGAGTCATTAGGCTACTGACGTTAAGGGACTCCGTGTTGTAGTCAGAAAATTGTAGTTAAACGAGTCCTTCAAATATTTTCATGAAACACCACCTACCTATAAGGAAGGAGCTCGTTTCGTGGCATAGTCAGGAGAAATCAGAAGCAACCAGGTCTCATACACAATCACAGGGTTCTAAATAAACATACAAATACATAAAACCCATAAAAATTAATATACTTTAGTTACTTCTAGGCAAAATAACCTCCTCTCGAAATTAAAACTCCACGCAACCTTTCCTTTCCTTAAATAAATATCCCCTCCTGGAAGAGGGCTATATAAAAAAAAAAAAACAGCATGAAAATAATGTTATAACCCAATGTAACCTAAGCGAACTGACTCACCCTCGTCTGGTAAATCAATGTTTGTAATCGTAACCCAACCTGATCGATACAAACTGTTGAAAAAAATAAAAAAAATATATAATAATTTGACCATCCATAACCTGTTTCTTTTAGCCTCTCCCCGTGGACATAATTTATAATGTGAGCCTAACCTGACTGATGTAGCTTCTCCCGAGAAGAAAATAATTTATACCAGCCACCGAAAGAGATAAATAGAAAGAACCTTTACGATGAAATTGGAGGGGTACTGATTCCTCCAAGTTATCCCAGGAAACAAATACATCATCTTAACATTATTAACAGAGAGAGAGAGAGAGAGAGAGAGAGAGAGAGAGAGAGAGAGAGAGAGAGAGAGAGAGAGAGAGAGAGAGAGAGAGAGAGAGAGAGAGAGAGAGAGAGAGAGAGAGAGAGAGAGAGGATCTGACTCGTGACATAGTTTGTGGGAATCAGTAGCCCTCTTTTTTAGTCGAGTAAAATTCTCCACTCACTGGAATGTAGAGACTCTTGTAGATTAAAAAAAAAAAAAAAATACAATATCATAACAGGACTCTAATAACCTGACTGATGTTGCTTCTTCCCTTGTCAGGACTTCTTATCGACAACTAACCTGGCTGAACAAACTATATAAAAACAAAACAAACAATAACTGGCACCTAAGCTTATTGATACGACCTTTAATTAAGGATCCTGTGATCATGTATAAAAATTTGAGGCTTCCTATTCCTCCTGACCATGCCACGAAACAAGCTCCTTCCATATAGGTGGTGGTGTTTCGTGGCAATATTTGAAGGACTCGCTAACCTTCAATTTTCTGACTACATCATAGAGTCCGTTTATGAAAGAATTTATTTCCATACTATGCTTCATGATTTGACAGATCTGGTGTGTAGAGGACTTTTGCCACTGACTGTATACCGTATTCGACCTGTGAGGACCGACCATCGTCATGCAGTGGCCGCCATGGGTCTGATTAAACATTCTAGGTGCGTCCCAGCTCTTCCAGGGTCGACCCTCGCCAACCAACCACTAGGCTACTACCATCACCAACAACACTGCCTGGCTGCTCACTCTACCTCCCTTGTACTGTCTTGCCCTCCACTCCCTTCCTTCCCATTCTCCCTTCACCACCCTTCCTTTTTTTCTTACCAGGTTATACTCTCATTCCTTCCCTTTCTTCTCATTCTCCCTTCTCCACCCTTCCTTCTTTTCTTACCAGGTTACACTCCTTCAATCTCCCTTCTCATTCCCCTTATCCTTCATTCCTTTTCACTATTCTCTCCTTCCATCCTCTCTGAGTCAAATTAGAGAGGAGAGAAGAAAAAAGGAAAGCAAGATGAGAAAGGAAAAAATGAAAGCGAGAAATGGCCAAGAAGGTTAGTTGGTTGGTTGTTTATACAGTGTGTTGAATGAGTCACAAGGTCTAGCAACTACACACACACAGACAGACCAATATAACAAGCAACACAACACAACACGTCTTCCATTACCATAATAGTCATCTTCATTACTAACTCATCACCATCACCACCACTACCAACATCACCTACACAACACGACTACCACCATTTCCATAACCAACACCACCACCATTACCAATATTTCCATCATTATAAGTCATCTCATTCATCATTACAATCAACATTACCTCCATTACAATTAATTATTTTTTGTTACATTGGAGTGCCTTGATTCCTCCAACGTATGCTAAGAAACAGAAACAGATTAGTAGCAAACATAATGGTGTTCTGTTGTTTGGAGAATTCAGTTGCTGCATAATTACAAGCACAAAACTTTCCCCTTAAACAAGTCATTAAAAATCATCAGCATCACGGGGCCATCAAAGTAAACAAACCTTAGGAATCTCTTTTGACTCAAGCATGTCATCAATAACATAACTTTGTGTGTTGGTGTTGTAACTAATGGAGTGCCAACCAGTGCTCATTTCAGTGACCGCCTTTTTTATTTATTTATATATTGCCAAGGCTTAATTTCAGATACCATCATTCAATAAAAATAAAATAATAAATACCTCAGTGGACCGAATTTCTTATTATTATTTTTATTATATATACAGGATCTTCTCTTGCATACTAATTTTAATCCCATATTGCACCCCTATATAAATTTCGATCCTCTCTTTCACTCTTGCCATAAATTCTTAACCTCTTTTGAACTCTTATATATACTCTAAATCCCTCCTTGCATACCTACATAAATTTCAATCCTCTCTCACACCTACGTCAATTATAATTTATAATTCCCTTTAGCATCCCAACACAATCCTCTCTTACAGTCCCACACCAATGCCTATCCAGTGCTGTAACCCCCTCATTCATTTAGTTCCCATTCTATATAAGCTGACTTGTAGGTTGGTAGGTAGGATGCTAAAACCTTAATGAATACCGAATCAAGCTCCCTCCCGTCCCCCTACTCCTCATCTCGACCCTCCTCCCACCCCTCCAGCGGCAGGACGAGACCCAAATAAGGTGTATACGTGTGGTGGTGGTGGTGGTGGGTAAGCTGTCTGAACGTCGCCGGTAGCCTGTGTGTAGCAGGTATGGTCTGTACACACACACACACACACTAGGGCGTTTAAGGTAGCCACTCTGGGAAATACGAGAGAGAGAGAGAGAGAGAGAGAGAGAGAGAGAGAGAGAGAGAGAGAGAGAGAGAGATCAGCCCGTTCAAGATAGGAGGTAGAGTACATACCATATTCAGGAAAAAAAAAAAAGAGTAATTACACCATCGACGACGGGTTTCATTTCCTGTCAAAATCGTCAGGCACTGGGCTCATTTAATTAAGCAAAATAATTCAGGGCGTCAGATTTTTAACGCAAAGAACACACAGGTACCGGTAAACACAAGCACACACACACATGCTCCATTTTAAGACATTTGACTCCCGTAGTTCTGGGTACAAATCACGTAAGGAATGTACATACGAGATAACCAAGTCCCCAGGGTATATAAGAACTAGGAGTAGGTGGAAGGGGGAAAATAATTATACATTTAAGAGAGAGAGAGAGAGAGAGAGAGAGAGAGAGAGAGAGAGAGAGAGGCTGGTAATTCGACAACAGAGCCTCACTGTGCTGACACCAGAGGGCCAGGTTGTGTATTGGGGGGAGGGGGAAGGGGTGACACTGACCAGACATACTATATACCCCTTTCCTCTCTCTCTCTCTCTCTCTCTCTCTCTCTACCTATCTATCTCAGAAAGGAAGGGATCGAGAGCTTACAGTTGCAATCACAAACTTCCTACCTCACTCCTATGTAAATAGTCTGCTGGGCCTATGAGGTACGGTACAATTTCTAGGAACCGGCAACCCAAAATTATCACATATCTCTAGTCCTCTTTGCCTGCACATACCGGCTCACACCAGTTGCATTTTTCCCCTATAACACCCAATCTTTTTTAACCTTGCTATTTTTTTATTGAAAGTGCGGTTTATCACATGAGGAATAGAACCGCCATTCAAAATACACATAATAATAGGCAAATATTGCAGCCTTCCTATCCTAAAAAATACCTCGGAGAAGAGCAAAGTGTAATAACGGGAAAACAAATGTAAACAATGGTAGGAGGGTTAGGCTACTGGTAAGTAAAATAGAGATTATATAAATTTTACAAGGTAACTGTATACCGTTGCCAACCAGCTGACCCACAAGAATGAGTAGACCCATTATCCCTGGTGGACAGACACACAAACACGAAGAATGGGTTTCAGGGTTCACAACAATAACAACAAAGTTCACAGACTGCTCGGGGCTACTCCGCACCTCACAATGTAATCGTTAAACACACACACACACACTCTCTCTCTCTCTCTCTCTCTCTCCTAATTCCATGTATATATATGTAATTCACCTCAATCTGGACCTCTCTCATTTAATTTATTTTCTTCCACTATTCTTTTGCTCGTCCTTGATCATTTTGTTATATACAATTAGTTGAGGAAAAGAAACGTGCGAGTTCCCAACTGTACCACTACTTCAATAAAACTCATAAACAAGTCAGATGTCACCAATTGTATCATAATTAATATACCTGTGGATTATATATGACTTGGAAGTTGGAAATCGATGTCACAATAAGCACAGTAAAGTCCGCAATCAAACGTTACGCAACCTGTTTGTTTATAAGTTTAAGAAATGGCACTAACAGCTGGATCCCACAGTGACTGAGCACAATAGGCTACCTGAGGCTACTTGTCATTATAGCCTATTACCACAAACAAAACAAACAAAAAATATATGAACAATTACCAATTCGTAAACTTTTATAATGACTAGATCAGTGCTTCTTAAACTGGGGGCGCCGCCAGAAGCTTCTAGGGGGGGAGCGAGCATGGTTTGGGTAAATAATCTGTGATGTTAGTTATTGCAAAATTACCAAAAACATTACCACTGTTTCCACAAGTCTCTCTCTCTCTCTCTCTCTCTCTCTCTCTCTCTCTCTCTCTCTCTCTCTCTATATATATATATATATATATATATATATATATATATATATATATATATATATATATATATTGCAAATCATGCCCAGCTGATACGGTTTATTTCGCTCGCCACCCCACGCATACCATAAGTGATTAAAATTTCATAATGTACTGTTTGGTAAACATTTTAAGTGATAGGGGGGCGTGGGATCTATACATAATGCAGATGGGCGTGAGGCATAAGTTTAAGAACCACTTGACTAGACTATTTATTTTCCTAGGAGAAAGCAGTAAATGGATGTCAACGGTTTAAAAGATACCGGTATAACATCATCTACCATTTAAATCAACTCCATGTTGTACGCATTACACATCGTGATTGGACGAACACCTAACCTTTTAACACGTGTCATAGAATTGGAAAAAAAATCCGATAATGCTACATCTCTTGCACGTTACTTCAAAATAAATATCCATAATACCTAATATTCACCACAGAGATACGACACAAATTTTGTTGTGATGTGCATAAAATCATGACGGGAAGTGTTCAGATAAGCCGACAAGGAAACATGACACGTTGATATATAAAGTACGGTGACAAACGTTTAGCATGGTATGTTAGCAGCCTAATGCATCGGTAACGTGACATTCATAGTACACTACTTCTAATGTAAACACATGTGAACTGTAAAACCAGTGAGACAGAAAGCTCTTCAAAATATAGAAAGTAACCGTAACTTCAAGACATTTCAGTACATAATATAATTAATTATTTGTATTATTATTTAAATTATCAATACGTAACATCATACGAGACAAATGAACATTGATAACTGTAGCCCATGCTGTGAAATCCAATGCCGGAATTTTTATATATATATAAAATATTACCGGCACTTGTTATTTCATTTCCATCATATATCTCCAGTAACAATCACACTACAAATCCGGGTTACTTCATCATATACTCCCAAACCGTGCAACAAGAAACCGCAAGATCTCAAGGAGTAGCGTTGGTGTTGCGTATTGCGAGACCAACCAAGGAACTCGCCTAGATTGAAATTGATACGAACATAAAATACCACACAACACATACATAATCGACGATATCCCAAGGGTTACCAACTTTACATGGTCCGCTATGACATGCCGGTCCCTCAGAAGTAGGATTGAAAGACAAATAACCACTACAAGGACGTGGGAAATGACCTGGAGTGTACATAAGGTAAGGGTGAGAGTGTGAGGGAGGAGTTACAAAGGAAATACTGGTGAACTCTCCCCCCCAACCCTCCCCACACCAACATTTAAACTATACACACCCGGTTCCACCTCGTCTTAGCGAACTCGTACTTAAAATAAATAAATATAACGTGTGATGAATTAAAAAAGTAAGAAAAATGGTAACGCTGGTAAGTGGCAGGTGAAGGAGTTACAAAAGTAAGATATCGGAGTTATCAGTAGTTGGTTAGGATATTATACACGGCTCCACCCCGTAGTAGCGAACTATTACTTAAACCAATGAAGTAACACCTAATACACTCCTTACAATATAAGTAAGTTGCCCACGATATCAACATAAACGCACTCCGTAGTTATTTTCAGACAAAGCTTGAGGCTGTGGGGGGTTGGTTGGTTGTTGAGATGGTGGAATGGAGGGAGGGATGCTGTGTCAGGGCAAGGAGTGAGGCCCCACCGCTCTCACCCGTCCCTCCCTCCCTCCCTCACTTGGATTGTGTGGTGCACCTGTGACAACATCACTCATCCCACAACATCTTAACATCACCACTCTGTTCTTCTTTAGCCACCGACGTTGTGGGCACTTCACAGTCACTGAGAATTTTCATTTCTGGCCGTAGCACCACCAGAAAGGAATTTGATCCTTTAAAATTCATTCACATTCACAAGAAAACGAGTATCCAAAGAAACTGCGATACAGATGTTACTTTTAACGACACAACTCGTGGAGAACATATTATTAACTCAACATTGTATACAGTAGGTTATGTTAGTTTAAAGGATGTTACAATGGCAAGAAGAATGGTTGATAGAGCGTGAGAAATAGATTAAATAAAGCTGGTAATACGTATAGCCCCTGCCCGACACCATGCCCCTAGGCTATACTATTTTGAGCAACAGACACCAACAAATTTGAAGAAGGTTTGAGTGGGGCGCGCAGCATGTCAGCTGACTAGGCTACCCTCACTCTACCTCTCTCACATGTGAACCTGTTAAAAGCTAACTCTACAGTACCATAATAAGGATGCCCCACTGCAAGGATATGCCATCAGTTTCTAATTAAGTTAAGGACCAGTATACCCACATGCTGTATAGATATGCCTTACTGAAAAGCTCGTTACGTATGTGATACATAGTTAGAAAGTCTTTTTTAGTCTTACCTTCGTCAAGAAGTCTTTCGACGTGTAAGAATACACTGGGGAAGGCTGCGAGCTGTTTCTTATCCTTTAAGAGTTGGGCAAGGTAGTCCGCAATGCTGCTAGTATTGTTAGAGTCACCCATTGTGTCAGTCGGTGTGAGTAGGCTAGAAGACGAGTGAGGTAAACAAGAGGTTAGTTGACACTACGGAGCAAGAGTCTACAGTACTGTACCTCCATCAACAGTTCCCCACTCACCACTGCCGCGCAGGCGCACTCGCCCGGAACCGTCCACTTGGTCATGGGGGAGGTCTACACCACTGCCCGTTTTCATTCTTGAAAGCCAAACTTCACTATTTCTAAACAGGAGAGACTAAATTATTTCTGAATGTGGTTATTTATTCTTTATTTATAATAAGATAACTGCGTGTCAGCTATCAATATATCTGGAAAATGTAATTTAAATGTTTCACTATAATCAGCTGTAATTAATTTCCATTTAGATCGAGCACATTATGCAACGATGATTCCACAAAACATTGAACTAGAAAGTGTTGCCTTCTACTGAGCACTGGGTAATCGGTAACCAATAATACTCTTGTCGTTATTTCTATTTTTGTGCGAGTACGAAAAGTTCAAAAGTAGTTTATCTGAATTCTGTAACTCATCTTGAAGGAATTGCCTGCCGTTATTGTTGTTGTTCTCCCGGGGCAGAATGGCCTCCTGCCCCACAGACCCCTGGTTCACTCTGGTCGAAGTGAAAAAACAAATTAAAATAAAGGAGGGGCTGGCCCTATATGCCTGGGCTACCGAAGCACATCCCAGGGAAATGGGACCAGAGCTTACTGGACCAGGGAGTCTGGGGACTCCGACCGCCAGGGAGATTGGGGGGGAAGGGTTTGATCCCACAGCCAGTGCTGTGGGCCCAAGTCCACGTTACCAAAAGAGCTACAAGTGGGGCCGTACCTTCCATGAGACCAGCCCTGAAGGGACCAGAAGGGAGAGGGAGTTTACACTGCTGCATGTAAAGAGAAATGCACTCCCGTGTGCTGGCGGTCAACACAGCAGTGAAAAAAAGGGCCTCCGGTTGCAGTAGGCTACACCTCACGTGGATTCTCACCTCACATGGATACATGTGGGCAGATCTCGTCAAATGCACTAGAAAGTGACCAGTTCCTACAACAATCTTTATTCTAACCCTGTGGGGGGATAACTAATATTCACAAAGAATAAAGTCAGCCCCACTGGGCCCATTGCCTGCCGTGATCTAGGCCGCCCTCTCGGTCCCAACCACTCTATTTCATACAGATCTTTAAATATATCTTTTTGTTTTTCTTTACACACAATAGTCTCTCCTTCAAACCTATAGCTGCTCCTACAGGTCTTCCCAAGTCTGTTGTTGCCTGTTGGCAGTGTTGGGTCGGTCATCTTCCTCCTTATCTTCCAAACCAATAACAGGAAGGCAGACCATAGGGTAGTCAGATGAAAACTATAAAATTTCATTATTAATGGTTGTATCACAGCTTTATGAAACTTTGGTTTATATAAATATATGGGCTATAATTATATAAGTGTATGCACACCGTAGCCAGCTGGAGTGAATTAATGTAATAATGTATTTTAAACATTATAGTAAGAATTTGGTGTGTGTATCCTACTCAGATGATCATATTCTAACCTTTACTATTTGCACCAAGTTTATAGTTGAATATAGATAGTTTGTTAATTATATCACGTTTCTCGTATGAGCCATAATAATTATCCATACTTGTGGGTTAATAATCATTACATACCTGTGAAACAAATATAACACTTACCGTCTCATACTTGCTGGAGGTCATTTAATATTCTATTATGCTATTCAAAGATACATATTAAGGCTCGTGAGTCTTCTGGCTCAAGATAATTATCCTCACTTCCTTACTAAGTCGCCTACAATTACAGTAGTAACCACAATGAATTCTCATGATCGAGTGAAAAGGATTTATTTGATCTAGTGTAATATGTGGGAGGTGATTGAAGAGATGGGCCAACAATCACGAAGAAATTAGGAAGAGACTGTTGAAGATTTAAAAGGAAGTGGATGGGGCCAAATAAAACTGTAGAAACTTATTTTACACACTTTCTAACCTTAAACCTTATCAGTTATTCAAATTTGTGTAGGATTATCTGGCTTATACTGTAATGTAGCATTGAGAATTGAATTCTACTCAAAGTGGTGTGATATGAACGTTCTATAACTGCACCAACAATCCACCCAAGTGAGTCAAGACAGAGAAAACCACAATAATAATGCAACAGTTTCAAACAGTGCAACAACAGTGTTAAATAAAACAAAATTCATAAATTCATTATTTTAATTGTATTTACAATTCTAGGCCCTTTATACAGTGCACATCATCATCATACATAACCCTCTGCCTTACACACTGTTTTAGTGTAGTAGCCTTATCATTAGTTATTCTTTGCTCCTGTACCTTCTGAGGACCCCTGAAATAGTTCCACCTAAAGTGTGGATCACACTGGCACTTTTATTTTTTAACACATCGCTAAAAGTTTGGTCGTGTGATCAGTCACTAGTGGAAACATAGTCATATATGTCAAGGTACTGTACTGCCACCGGTATATTTTCAGTAATTACTACAATGACACGCTATCTGCAACCACAATTTATGAAGGAGCCTTTCATAAAGTTGTTACTACTTGACATCAAGCAGTAGCAATATATCAACAAAAGGCTCTTTCTCAAATAGTGCTTCCTTATCTATTCTGTCTTTTGCAGTAATATTACACTCGTAGAAAAAAATTAACAGTTGCTAAAAGTCTGTATGTATTCCGTTACTCCCTGCGTCAGCCGACTGAGCGTTGACGAAAAGAAAAGTGCCAGTGTAATGCCCGCTTTACAAGGCCTCGCTGACAGTGTCCCAGGAGGGAGGTACTGTACTGGCTCTCTGTATTTTTTATTTTTCCTTGGATTAAATATCTACGCTACATCGATATGTGGAGTAGGGGAGGCCTAGCCTTAAAAAAAATTACTTAGTGATCCACTGGTAAAATGACATTCTCTCTCAATTAAGCACTGCTACATCTCTTACTTACTTGTTTATTTACTATAAAATAAAACACTAGATTCCTCTAATAGGTTGGCAATACATCATCACAGTAGTAAGTAGTTTCGTGTATTGGTGTAATTGGTTAAACCTACCGTTACTACCTTGCAAAGAAAAAAAAAGTACATTCATACTCCAGTTGTCTCTTTTTATATAATAGAATAATCATGGAGTACTTTACTACCATGACAGTAGCATTGAGGGAAATAAACACCACTGACTGAGTGGACCTCAAACCCATGTTGCCAGCCCAAGTGTTGCTAATTTAAATAAACTAAATACTGTACCTGTACAGTATTTCAATGCACTTAAATATCAGACTCTGAAGTAATTTAAAGAGGCAAGATGATGTGTGTCAGCAAATGGGGAGGTTTTGGATTCCTGCCAAACTCGTGCCACAAAGCAGGACACGTTAACCTTAAAGTTGTCCAATTTTGGCACATACTGGAGGAATCGGTCACACTCAAATACACTAACCAGAAATTTCTTACCTCTTTCTTTACAACACTCAGACTAGCATGAGTTTTAGTTCTGGACCTCTCGTCAATGGCATAAATTTCACAAAACTCAAGTAGTTGCAGTGCTCAGACTTGAGGGGCTTGTGATGAGGATGTCAAACTGGAGGCTAAGGATTCTTCCAAACTGTGGCTAGAAACAGACTGCCTCAATATATGTGGTCTGTCTGTTTTGTGGTACAGCACATACAGCTTGGAGGAGTACTTAGCTTACAATTCATCACCATCTTTACCCCGATAACAAGATGGGGACTTTACTAATATTACTGAACAAATATTTTCAGCACGACAACTGTACTGGATAGTTATTACTCATAAACCTCTTATATTAATATATAATTCTCTCTGGTTCTATATCAAAGTGTAAAAAACACAATGCTTCCCAATTACCCTATGAACTATTTCACTTGGAGTCTTACAAAAAAGTCCAGCCTGAGGTACAACAGAGACCTGGGTACAGAATACAGTAGCTCCATCTTACATCTCGACTAATAACATCTGTGACCACTTGCACTAATACTGAAAAATTTCTTTGCAATTTATTCTGACTCATAATATCCTTCACAAGTCCATAGCCTGAAGGGGGAAACGATAAAATACTGAAGACTTCTTTGCAATATGTCTAGGTTGCAAAATTCTTCAAGTTGGCAACAACAAAATGAGTGACTAACAATAAGACTTTCTGTCCTCTGGTGGTGAAGTCAACAGATCATTAGCCGAGTGGTAGATAAATAACACGACAACACTTCTCCTAACCCTCAAACTACATGCCCAGGAAAATAGAAGATTAAGGGGGTAGTCCAGTGTTGGTAAATCTAGAGTAACTGATTCCTCCTAACTATTCCAAGCACAGTACACCAATAGTTTTGTTAATTTGTTGCAGTTTCCTTGCATAATTTGGAAGAATCAAGTTACTCCAATGTATCAAAGGTGTACTATCCCCTTAAGAGTTCATCATGTGTTTTTTTTTCTTCTAAATTAGGACAGATTAACCAGTAACATTAAGTCTATGTATGAACCGGTGATGCCTTACACTTCGCCGCTGCCGAGTCAAAGTTGGGTATCTCACTTTCCTTACATCTTTGTGGGTACATTTTTAAAGCTTTATCTCAAAATTATCAACTGCTCAAAAAGTTCCAAACAATATTACATGTAAATGTTTTCAAAGCATATCAATAGCTTAAAGACTGTAATTTTCTTAATACTATATATATATAATTTATCTGTTTGAATGACTTGTATAATGCTTTATAGGACAGATATACATTTTATGCCCTTATGTCACTGCTTGTTGAGATCCACCACTTCATCGCTACATACACCACATCACAAGGAACACAGTGGGGGCATCATCACAAGCTGCCAAGCTTTATGAGATACAAATCCTTTGTCTCGGGAGTGACAATTTGATTCATTCATTAGCACAGGAAAAGATAACACACAACACAACCCTGCCAAGTAAACATACGCATACAGTAATTTTTCCACTAATTTCAATACGTAAACACAAGCTTATAGAATTAACAAAATATTGCCAAGTAAGCCACACCATGGCTTATATTTGCTACATTACAATACACATCTCCCTCTGGTGACAGTACAGTACACAGTAAAGTAAATATTGTCACCACCATGGTACAGACAACACTCATACCATTTTTCTTCTTGTTGCACTAACAGTTACTTTGGATTGACATAATGACTTAAATTACATTTTAAGAAGGCCTAACATTTCTCTTCCCTGTATATTTACTTGTCAAAGTTATATCAGTCTTACATCTGCACACACAAAGTACACACAGGCAAGATGTGCATCCTAAAACGAATACAAACCTCACATCAGGCAGAAAAAAGCTACTGCATGTTAAGCAAACACATACTGGCATTTAATCTGTAGGTGAGGAATGGACTGCGAGCCAACAGAGTCCCCTGCAGTTCTGTGTCTGTACATTTACATATGAACAGTGAAGGCAGAATTTCCTACCCTCATCTGTGGTGGAAACCATACTGAAACCTGTCATGAGTTGTAAACTGCAACACAATGGCTGAAAGGAACCTGATAGATTACTTTACTATGCAAGAAAATGGAACCGAGAGGAAATGTGTTGCAACCTCTGGATCTCTTTAGTATTACGGCACTACGAAATGACGAGACAAGACCCAATGTTGAAGGTCTCGGTCACAGAACTGGAGAGGACAGTATATCTGACTCCTGTTGTTTCATTACAGAGGTTCAGTAATGCTCTTCTATGGCCCCTTCAAGTAAATAAACCACCTGCTTTTTAATTCCTTTTTTAACATTGTTATTTACCCTTACAATAAAATCAACAATAATCATATAAAAGAAAGATTAAATTCTGTAATTTTTGTTTGAATTTTGATGCAGAATAGATCAATGTTTTAGCTACCTATGAGTGGTGTGACTGCACTCTTCAAACCACAATAACAGCAAAATGTTATCTAGTTGTGTGGATGTCATATTACGGGACACGTAATGGAAGCACAACTTGAACAGAGGTACTGTAATACTTCCTTGACAAATTTGTAACACATACTCTAATTGTTGTGTATTGTTATAACTCCTAATAATATAAGGTTTTGGGACCACACTTTTCAATGCATGTGGTTGTTTAGTGCTTCGTGTTTAGCATGAGGCACCAGGTGGAACTTGATTTTATTTATATCTTCAGGAATTAGAAAGCATTCAGACACACCAAAATCAAACACACACAAAATGAGTATCTTCTCTGGGCTTCTTTTCAAGGTATAGGACTGATCGATCAATGCACAATCCTTTCTTTCTTCTGGCTAACATATACACATGTAATATACCATTTTGAACTCAAAAATATGTGGAAAGTCAAAACCTAAACACATATATGGCACATTGAGCAACATTAACATCACTACATCTACTACATTAGGAAGATTATTCCTTACAAAACACGGGAGGAAAGGGCGGTGTTGTTGTGTATACAGGGGATACTCTTGTCAGGCACCTATACTCTGGAATAATTAAATTCGTCTGATTGTGTGCTGAGAGTTGATTCATACCAAGCATAATGAATGTAAGAAAATAAGATCTAATTGTTTGATTCATCAGGTAGTGTGCTGTGAGATGATTTATCCTGAGTACATTGCCAGACAGATGGTCATTAAGACCCAACTCTTGCAACTAATAATGCTGACGAATAGAACTTTTCTTAGTAAAGGTGTGGACGAGATCATGACCCATAGTGTAGGGAGGCTGCTGAGGTAAAGAGTCACACGGACTGCGGTGAGATGATCGCACTGAGGAGACTTGGTGGAATTATCATAACAAATAGGAGGTGCTAAACATTCCTTTCACTGCCTCAAATTCTAGCCATAACATTATTACCTCTTCCCTGCTTCATTGTCCATTTGCATCATCATAACAGAGGTGTCACTATCCCTCTATACTTAATAATATAATTGTGAAAACCTCCCTGAAGGAATAAATGTTTAATCTACTGTATTATCAGTCTGACCACTAGTCAAATTCTAAAAATACTTTGATAAGCAATGAAAATAATCATCATTATCTGGAAACTCGGTCAAATGGCCTGTATCAGATTAAAAGTATGAAATCAGAAGGTAAAATAAATGGCTGCCTGAAGGGAAGGGTAAATGCAGCAGTGCCTCCTTTTGTTTTGATAATAGCACTGCATGAGGTAAGTGTTTGTGGCAGGGGGGACCATGAGGGGATGGTAAGTCTTACACCACAGTTGAAGGGTGTACAATGCCTATGAAACAATTACTCTTCTGGGGAGGTTTGATCACTTAGATGGATGTCACTGCTGTTTATTTCAGACTAGCTGGCACAGGTCTTGGTTCAGCTATTTTCTGACCCTGATTTTCGCTTTGCCACAAATTCCAGCAAGTGAGTCATAAGAATATTTTTTAAGGCAGATATGAAGCTATTACATTTTGAGGATCATTGAAGTCAAAAGTTTGTGTCTAATGCTACTAAAGGTTACAGTTATAGCTTTACTGGTGGTGATATTATTGGCTTTTACTGTTTGTTCAAAATTTCATGGCTATGATGGACTTGTGCTCCTGAACCCAAGTTAACATAGGAATTTTCAATATGGGATCTCTGCAGACTCCAAGAAACTAGGAATGACCAATGAGCAGTTCCAGAGATTTTAGTGTTGCCATGTTGTAGTGTTAGATCAAATGTTAAGGCTAGTTTAGTACATTACATTCTCTTCCTAAAGCAGGGCAATTGAGTAGTCAATGTTTGCATTATCAGTGTAACAACAGCAACTGACTTCTAGTGGTAGAAGACACAAACTTTGCATATCGTGACTAAATATGTAACTCTTACTGGGGAATACTGAAACTGTGTGTGTGTATTTGCACATTTTAACAAGAGTGGAGATTTACAATTTCGTCAAATAATGTATCATGATATTTAATGAAGACAGATGTAATGACAATGCCTTGGTCATGAATGAGGTCAACAACTAATAATTTTGAGAGGTGGAACTCCCACTAGTGACATGATCAATTTGTGAATGATGAAAAAATGCAGTGGCTGACTAAAAATTTCCTGACAAATAAATAATTATAAAATAAAACAGTAATGCCAGGCAACAAAAACTGTAATATACACTCAATGAAGAGAAACTACCCAATGTTGTCAAGCAGAATGAGCCACTGACCTCAAGAATATAAGATTGTTTCATACTGCAGTGATACTAAAGGGTTCTCCATTATTGGTGTAAATTTTAGGCTCTGAATGTCTAAAAATAAATAGTTTTGAACGAGTGTAGACACTTCCAGTGAAGATAACGAGACAGCTTCTAAAGATAGCTAAATAAATTTGTTCTTAGCTTCTGGTTGATTATCATTAGCATTTCCACTTTTTTTCAAGAACCTGGAGTATCATACAATGAAAGTTAACCTGCATCAAATACACACTTTCTTTAGCCACAGTACTTTCTCAAATTCACCCAAAAATTTTCAAGGAACAGGGCCAAAAGAACAATGGCACAAGATGACACCTCAAGAGGGAACACTGAAAAGGCTACTGGGTTCAGATGCAACAGCAGAGGTGAAGGTTGTGAAACTTGGTGGGTGGTGGTGGTGGGTGGACATGCTACCTCTGAATGCAAAAATAAAGGCACTATCTAAATTCCATCTTTACAAAGCTGCACAAACTTTCTATCATGTCTACACTCAGCTGGGAAGTTTGTCTGGCCTGGTGTCAAGAAGAGGAAAAGCCATTGGTCTCCTGTAGTTAAAGAAGGGTAGTTAATGAGGTTTCTGTAGATCTGAAGGCTACCAAGTGCTCCAAATTGTGCCAAGAAACAGACTACTTTAAGCTTAAGTGGTCTGTTGTGTGGCAGAATTTGAAGGAACCAAGTTATTTTGCAACTTCTTACCCCTGTAATTCATTCTGGTAAAATTGATATATCCAAGAATAAAGCAGGTTTAACACTAAGTTGATTCAATAATATATTCTTAGTCTCGTTAATGATTTGAGCTTTAACTACATACAGTACTGATTTCACATCGCTGCGAATCAAGACCTTGATGGATTCTTTCCTGTCTTCTACTGCCAGGATGGGTGCAGTGTTAACTAAGTTTGGGTAGTAGAAAATGAGTGCCATTTGAGGAAGAGCCTCTGTTGATGGTAAATTACCCAGATAAGAGAGAAGGTATCATGATAATCACAGTAAATTACTGGACATAACAATTCTTCACAAGTGCTTATTTTGAGGTACTGACAATGGTAATATTCCACTTTATTTTCTTCAAGCCAAATATGATTTACGGACAGACAATTCTTCATGCAACTGAGTGAAGATTAATAATCTTTTTTAGATTATCTTTCTCTGGGGTAAATTAGTGGGCAATTATATTACTCTGCTGACAATAGTTTACAATTAAGTCTTAATAAAAAAAAGTAGTGTGACCATCAATAAACTTTCCTCCTGGAATGGCTCTTATCTTCTGCAATCTGTATGTCTATAAAAGTTTTGGTTGTAATCACAGTTGTCTGTCGTGTTCCAATCAGCATAAAATTTTCAACAAAAATCAAGACAACAAATACTTAGTTTCAACTTCTTCTTAGAGGTTCACAAATACATTTCAAAATGCAACGTAACTCCACATGCAAAAATAATAATTACAATAATAATAATAATAATAATACAACAGATCTTTCAAACAGAACACATACAAATGATCAGAAACAACTAGCATGGTAGATGTGCCACCTTCTGAAGAAGTTTGAGTGCACACTGTATATATATATATACACACACTCCCCCAAAAGAGTCTTCCTTGTATGATTCACCATCTGTCCAATTCCATTCAATTACCTTTCATTTATATCTTGGAATCTCATATGAAACTATCCAAAGGTGCCATAAGTTACTCCTTCCAGCATACACCTAATTAAAAGCAAATCTCCAAATGAGGTGGCACTCAAACATCACCGGGAGGTGGCCCCTCAACCATGATTACAGCATACAGATTTTTTTTTCAATGAATAATCTGATATAAAAATCTTAACAGCTTAATAATACCTAATTATGAACTGTACTCAAAACTTAATGCTGCTGCTGCTGCAAAATTCCACAGATATCACCCTATCACCAAGTGAGGTAGAGACCCTTGTCACATCTGCATTTTGGTGCTTACAGTGGACACACTGCTACTTCCACAAGTACAACAAAAAATGGGATAGGTTTTGTTCACTCTAGTCAATCGTATTTTGCAGGCAAATCTCGCTATCACTACATTACATGGTCAGTAATAGTAAATGCCAAGTGACTGACGGGAAAGAAAATATTAATGACAGCACAACATATGCCACCAAAGGAGGAGGTATTGAAAAGGCATAGTAAGCTCTGAAGGAAAAACAAGTTAATTGTGATTGACATGTGACTGAAAGGGCTTTAAGATCCTTCATATTACCTAGGTACAGTACATCTTTGTATGCAAACTGTTTGAAGAAGCAGAATATACACTCTATATATAAAAATGGACATCCTGACTGGTCTGTTCCCTCAGGGTCTCTAGGGTGAGTAACAGTCTGATGCAGCAGCAGTTCATTTCTTCCCCTAGACTGAAGACATTATACTGTATATATATACAAAATCCTCACACATTCCAAACAGCATCTATGTACATCACTGGTGCTAAACATGGTGTGTTGAGAGGAAATGCCACCAAACAAGAGCGGGACTTGGACCCGTGTCAGGTTGAGTAGTGACATGGATTGCAAGTCAGACATCCATAGTCAACTGTGAGTCAAGGTGATATCTGGCAACCACTAACAAAGAGACTGAATGGAAAGAGTTGCTAGAAATGGTCTTCACAATCTATGGTAATCCTCATGCAATCCATGTCAATACAGTTGGCTCAACTTCTATGGGACTGCTACTCAATATTAGCAGTTCTTGGTATATGGAGTTACTGAACTCAGAGATGTAAGTTATAAGCTGGATTTGATGGATACAGTATGGGAATAATGCCTTCACTGCAGCTCGTAAGTCCATACGATCAGACATAATTTTGTACAATAGAGATACTTGTAAGTTCCTCATTAGTAAGCACTTATTCCAACCAAAGAATATATTGCATACTCTACTTGTAAAAACTGCTACAGGATAACTGTATGAAAGGGAGGTAGAAGAACGGAGCTGAAAGGGGTTGGTGTTAGATGTTAAGATGTGTTGACAGAGGACAGTTTTTAACTCACAACAATCTCTTCTGTGAATAGGGTGTCTGGGAATCACTGCAACTGCTTTCTTGTTCTTATTTTACACTGTAATATACATGTTTACTCTTTTCTGGATTTTTGAGGAAGGGAGTGAGAGATTAGGTTTTGATGAGCAGCATGACTTGATATTATTGTACAATAAATAAACTTAAATAGTGGAACATAAAGAAAAATTTCAGAACTTTCTTTGATGAAAAAATGTGCTTCTAAAGAGTTGCTTTCAGATGTCTCTGTACACAATAATGGTTTTACTGCTCTCTCATGGCAGACTACCCATCCTTCAAAACCTTACCAACTATGCCTGAACATGCCCTAAGAGGGTTTAGAACAGTAAACATCATCATGTGGTGGCACAGTTGGTGTGGCTCTCAAGTAGGTTCAGCTGTATTTAAATGTATTCTGACAATCTTATGGTAACCTCATCTGTTAATAGTGGCACAGGTATCACTGTCAGGACACCACCGCTCTCATTAATAACTGTGTCATTTATTACCAGGTAGGGAGACAACAAGACTGCCAACAAACTTTGTGAATTCGGCTATTCAACGCTGCACATTCTGGCACGGAATCAAGTTCCTGCTCCATCAGTGGTGTTTCTCCTTCAACAGTGTGTACTTGTAGAGAACCACCAGTCTTGTGCTTCATCCCAAAATATATGGTTTGTGCCAATATTGGTTCTCTCTACAACAAGTGTACTCATACTACATACAGGCTTTTTGTCCCGCACATTTTCAATGGCTGCTGACCAAAGTCGTATAAAATATTTTTCATCTTGTGCAGGCAAAGTGACAACACATCGGGTGTTGCCATACCCTACTTGATGTGATACACATCAACTCTTTTCTTTCTTTTTATAAAAATCTGCTTAACATTTAGATGGAGCAGGATCATATCAGGCCACTTTAACAAATACAGCTTTCAGCTTGCTTGTGTCAATCTTCAGGTGCATAGCCACTTAAAGACTAAATACTTCACATACTGTAAAAGCATCCACACATTATCTTTTAAGTCAACGGACTACACAGAAATAAGAAATATTTTCACAAGGTGGCTACAAGTTTATGTAGATACATCACAGAACTAAAGAAAAGATAAGAGCAAGTCTACTACAGGTATGGATGTTTGTCATATTCATGCTCACTCAGGAAATAAATGCACACTGACTCATATCCTGCTTCTTAAATACTGATTGAAAATCAGAAGGCTGGTGGGTATCTGTAGCTTACTTACTCTAGATAGAAACTTGACATACCTAACGTGAAGTTCCTAAACAGAAGTTAGACTTCTGCCATGAGCGACTGTGATTCAATGGGAGGAGCTGAGTCATAAAGGGTGTCTGTGTCTTGAGTTGGTTCTCCTTGTAACTGGCACTGGTTATTTAAGGTTCCCGCACCACAATCACAGAAAAATCTGAAATGTAAAAGAAAAAAAATATCAATTAGTCACCTATTTCAAGAGGCCCAAGAGGGATATGCTGTTGCTTATTTTTTTTATAAATGACAAAAACATCTAAGAAAACACATAATCAACATGAAAAATCATATGCAAAGATAAAGCCTAACACAACAAAGATTGAGAGATGAATGACCTGTCATGCCGTATGAACTCGACCACATGTCCGTTATGACAAGTTTTGATACAGTTGACACAGATGGCATTGCGTTCCGTGGTATTGCAGGTACGGCATCGGTAAAAATCGTGCATGGGGAAGCTGGTGTAAGAGGAGATCTTGTACAGGCACTGCCCACTTGACACTGCCTTCTCGACTGCATCATGGTTGTTGAATATCTTATTGCCTGCCGAGGAATGATGCTGAATGAGGGACGGCAATAAATATGGTGCCATTAACAGTATTATCTCTGAATATAGTGTATATTATTGTTTGACAGCCCATTTGGGTTGAATAGAGGATTGTCAACAATGTTGGGAAGACAGACATTACTCAGCTGAGATAAAGCTGGTGCAGATGAAATTACTGATCCTCCAAATGTAGGAAATTAAAAAATATGTAAGTCAAGGAAAGAGAAAGCGAGGGAAAAATTTATCAAGTCTTTCATGAATCTACATTAATATGGTGGAATTACCTCTCAGGGCAAGGCTGTTTACCCCTACTGTACCACTGTTATAATTACTGGCATTGAAGTTCAATACATTAGTTTACCAAATAAAAAACTGACACTCCCAGAGTAAAACAGAAAAGCACAATACTCTCCTCCAGACCAATACTGTATGTTGAATCATTGTCACTCACCTCTCTGGATAGGATTAACCCCTGATGCTAAACACAGACCACCAAAACGATTATTAAATATTTGGTTGTGCTCTAAAGTTGCAGTGGCATTGTTTGTTATTTCTATGCCAGCTGCCAGGCCATCAAATATCTGGTTCCGTCTCAGATTAGGGTGACTCTGCGTGGGGTGACTCTGGGTAGATATTAATACTCCTGCCTGTGCATTCCGAAATATATCGTTTTCTTCTAGTAACCCTGAAATGAGAATTAACACCAACTTAGTAAACATAAATTGCAATTTCAAATAAAAATTCTGTAGGGATATTATGAGACAGTTGTCAATCTGCTGTACAGTAGGTTCGCATATTGCGCGACAATTTAGGCGACAGAGGAGCTTGTGTACATAAAAATCACATAGTATGAATACATGCTTATAAGGGGAAAATTACTTATGGGCGACCAATGCTTCACACTAACAATTTACATGCTCTTATATCCATGATCAAAATCCTACAATTAATATTAGTGAAAGGAGCCATTCCAGATAAAAATACAAGGGTCAGCTCTATCATACACTTCACCTAATAAATCTTTTCCATTTCTGCCTAGCTGCACAAGTTCTTTAGCTTTACCAATGTCAAGACCACGTTATACACATACATACCTCTACCCCCATTAAAAATGCATATCCCAGCCTCTCGGCCATCGTATATTTTATTTCTACGTAGAGTTGGGTTGCTATCGGTCTTGATCCAGACTCCAGCCATGGCATTGTCAAAGATCTCATTTTGTTCCAGCAGCCCCAGCCCTCCATTGTACACCAGCACACCGCCATTTTGTCCTCCCCATATCTTGTTCCGGCGGATGGTTGGGTGGCTCCCAGTCCTGTGGTTTCCATGAGATAAACAGTGTACTTAATACACAAACACTAATTGAGAAGCAGAAGCAAAACATGGTCAGTACAGGCCTCCCTTAAATGGTGCTTCTATACACATTCTGTCTAATTATGTGACTCTTCAGATATCAGATTGAAAAAAATGATTCCTAAAGCATATGCTAATAACCAGGGCCGGTATTTACAATATACTGTATCTTAAAAGTTTGCACTTGTTCTTTTGTTTACATTTCTGACCTCCCCATGTTATTTCAGGATAATTTTGAAGCAGTGAGTGGATTTGCTATTCAATTAGTATGAGCTTATATTATGATTTTGAAGCAGTGTCATGTTCTATTCCTTGCCATGAATGAAACTAGAGCTAATGATTTCCTTAAATCATACCATAACATTTTCTTTATCTATGAATCCTAGACTAATTATTAGTATTACAAATTACTCTACATACCTTATTTGTACACCTGAGTATAAGTGGTTGAAGATATCATTGTCCTCCAAAAGTCCATGACCATTGTCATAAAAGTACACACCAACCTGCTTCCCAGAATGGATCCTATTTCTTCTCAGAGTTGGTGTGCTCCCTGAAAAACACAGAGAAAAATGATCATTTCATATTCCACTTATAAATAATAAAACTGTAAAGCACTAACAAAAACTAGAATGGCACTCAACCAAGGTGCATACTGTACCATTACAAATGCCAAGTAAACTCTGTATATAAAACCAACCATTTTCATCACCCCATTTTTTCCAATAAACTGCTAGAAAAGCATAATTATCATTATTATTAATACCCCATTTCCCTTTTTTCAGGGTGTGGGGAGGCTCTATCACCAGTACAGGATCCCTAACCCACAAAAGGTCCAGCGCTGAGGCAATTTGAACACTAGTGGGTTCATTGTTAGAGAGCATGGTTCCCAAACCTCACTCCCTCCTCTGTATCATAGAGGATATGAGGCTGACTGCACAATTGCAAAAATTAATAATATAGGCTCTCAGACTCGGAACTATCTTTTAACATCTGTTCAACTGGAATCTAGCTGCTTTGTTACTGTACCTGTAGTAATCCAGACACCAGCTAGAGTATTGGCGTAGACTTCATTACATTCTATGAGGCCCTGACCCTTCTCATGCACATATATCCCACCATGTTGACCATCGTGGATCTTGTTATGCCGTACTATAGGGTCGCTATTGGTTCGTATCTGGATTCCTGCTAATGCATTGCCTGCAAGAAGATCATATTTAGCAACAACTGCCAAGTACAAAAGGAATCACTAAACCATATAATATTCTTAACAATAATGAGTAGGAATGTAGGTACAAGTGTCATATCACAAAAGTTGGTGCCTTTATCTTAGAGGAACAGCAAATTTTCCTCATTTCTTGTTAAGTTATTAATAACAGCACACCAAATCTTTAACCAATTAGATTATATGGCCTATCAACCCTCAAAGTAAACTCACCATAGATGTTATTGTGTTCTATCAACCCTCGTCCCTCTCCAAAAATATACACTCCTCCCTGCAGTCCGTTGTAGATCTCATTGCGCCTTATGGTGGGGTTACTGTTTGAAGTGATCCAGACACCAGCATATTTGTTGGAGTGGATCTTATTCTCAATGAACTGGCCCATCCCTTGCTCATGGACATAGATACCCCCCGTTTGTCCATTGTGTATCTCGCAGCGCACTACTGTTGGGTTGGCCTGGGCCTTCACCTCAAAGCCGGCGATACGGTTGTTGTGGATGTCGTTGGCTTCAAAGTATCCCTGGAATATGAAGAAAGAAATCCTGATGGAGTTTTTTTTTCATATTTGGCTCCAGACTCACATAAAAAGCATCTTTAAAATATGATTTTTTTTTTATTATGAAGTAATTGTAATACAGTAAAAGCATATGATTCTTTGTTTGTTCTTCTAAACTCCAAATCACTCTAAACTTACAAAAAAAATATGCATAAATTTGCATGAACAGTTACAGTATTGAAATGCAGACTCACCAGTCCTCCATCAAAACAGAAGATTCCCACATCCTTGCCATGGTGGATGTGGTTTCGCCTCATGATGGGGTTAGCATAGTTTTTTACCCATATACCAGCGAGGGCATTGCGACTGATTTCATTGTCCTCATAGTGGCCCTGTGCACGATCCGTGATGATGAGACCAACATTCTCACAGTCGCTGATCTCACAATGACGTATGACAGGTTCTGCCCCTGGCCCACTCACACTCACTGCTGCACCCACTGAAATTAACATATGCAAAATCTATCAGTCCCACATATAAAAGGCAGAGTGTGTACTTAGTAACACTACTATTACCACTACAATAAAAGCTAAATAGTAAATAGCCATTCATCCATCATTACCTTATACAAATTTCACTTTCCACTGGGAGATAAACAAGCAAATTTGATTTTAAAATTGAACATATTTAAAATCTAAACGAACTCACAATGTGATATGCTACGTATGATACAGTGTTCTATGGTAGGAGCACAGTTCTCTTGTATCTCAAGGGCATAGTGCTTGTGGTGCTGCATAGTGTTGTCAGTACAGCTGGGCGGGGAGAACTTGATGGTGACATACCCCAGGTAGGCTTGCTGTGCTCCTTCCATGAACATCACCGTCGAATCACATTCTTGCTCTAATATCACATTTTCGGCAACGTTACCTGCAAAACGAATAAGCCTACTTTAGTAAAGAATATTCTTGGCAATCATAAATAATTCACTCAATTTCCTGTGGCAACTTTAGCACAAAATGATATAAGCAGTTATATCATGAATTCTACTGTACATCCTTATAGCACGATATTCCATTTTAATAATACTACAGTTAGGTTCACCTGGAGCAGCTCCAATCAAAGCGATATTAGTTTCTATAACAATTAGCTGCCCTCTGTAAACCCCAGAGTGAATTAATACGAGGGGTCTCTCAACATCGTCACAGAACTCAAAGGCAGCCTGGATTGTTTCAAAGTAGGCAACAGACCGACCACACTCCTGAAACAAATCATCACAATTAGTAAAGCAAGAATACATCATTGTACAACCAGCTTAGACTACCGTATCTGATTGATAATTTGTGTACATGTAAAATGACATCTTCCTTCAATTTAGATAACATTATTAGGTTAAATTCATTATCATATGGTATGTAGGTCTTGAGGGAAGAAAGAATAGATACTGAGCAGACAATAGTATACTGGTGACATAAACAACCAACCTTTCCAAGCGGTTTGTGGTAGCCTTCTCTAACATGGACCCCGTGGTATAACTGCTTGAAACTTTCTTTCCATGGGTTTTCATAGTCACAGTCCTCGGGTTGGACAAAGTCAAATTTGCATGGAGAAGGATTGAACAAGGGCAGGTCATACTCATAGAGGCTTTGATAGAGGTTTTTCCTGCAATAAACATCAAAGGTTAATTGGAACCGTCATAAAGTATCAAAATATCTTTGAAAAGGGTTCTGGTGATACAAATATAGAATGATGTACACTACACAATTTTGGTTGATTTTACCAGTACCAGTAATACATTTCTTATATATACAGTAAACCATCAATATAGTGAGTAACAGCACTAGATACTATTTTCACATACAAATAATAACTGCACATGCACACAGAAAATAAATACTAACCATAATTCATTATCATTGGCTATCGTGTAGAAACGTTTACAGACTTGTGCAACATGACACAGGTCTCTCTCATATAGGCAGGAAAATATAGTGAGTAGCACCTCATCCGGAAGTTCATACAAGAGGTAATGTGCCGCTGTAAAGGGATTACAGCCTAACCCTGGAAATTAGGCATATATTAACACACTAAATCAAATTTAGGCAATGAAAATATACCCTGCAATAATGGGTAATGTAGATTCAGTTAAAAAATAACATGGAGATAATTCATGGTAATGTTAAGTTGTAATAATGGGCACTGATGAGAAAATGTGACCAGTTTATTCATATCAAAGTACTGTACTGTATTCTTCATGAAGAGCTAGAAAAGTGTATTTCAACCTGCAGGCAAACATCACAAGAAAAATACTGGGGACAATACTGGAGACAATTCTTAAGGATAAGAAGACACCAGTGAGATACAGTCGATATAGAGATAAGACACACATTTCTAAAACCTGAACTCTACTCTGTAATTTCCCCCCAAATTCCATATTAAGACTAGATCCTCAGCTCAACAAGAGCTAATTTAAGCATTATAACACTTTAATTTGAACTTCCTGCCAAAGCTGTAGTATATCTTAAGAGCAGTAAAATTAAGTTTCCTTTTACTTTATTCTTCAGATCTACAACAGGCAAATTTCTATAAACTTGTAGAGGTGAGTTAAGATAGAGAAGAGATTTTACTGTATGCTTCACAAAAGAACACAGAAACAAAAGTTAGCTGAAGAGCTGAGAGTAACCAGGACCAGAGGAGTGTTACAACTTTTTAAAAATTGATATGGTACCAATTACCTGTGGAAGTGTCCCCTGTGAAGTATGTTCTCCGAGGACGTTTGCGTGCCGGCAACATGGAAGGGCAGTATGCGGTGGCAGCCGTGATGGCAGCACTGGGTGAGAGCATAAGCATAGACCCCGTGGCAGCTGATGGTAACCCGGCCGTGGCTGCTGACACCCCGGCCGGTGACGCGGTGGTGGGCGACGCCGCAACACTGGCCGCCGCCGCACCCAGTGTGTTAGCTGGGCAGCCGCTGACAGGATGTGTTGGGGACTTACGCCGAAGGTGGTAAGGGGGAGGGTGGTAATGGTGCATGGAGCGGGAGGAAGGACCTGCCCCTCCCCCACCAGCACCGGCCCCAGTATCAACTCCTGCTCCACCGCCACTCACCAACCCCAAGAATGCCAGGGCTGGCCCAGGAACTATCGGGACTTCAAAATCATCTTCAGCTGAAATATTACAATGGATATGAGTAGAAAGTTAATGCAATGCAAATAGCTCCCCTAATCATTATATGAATGTACATTCATGAGACATAAGTATCCAGGACTGTTTCGAATATCCTAATGATGGAGCAATAAATTAGTTCCAGTAAGTACAGTATTAGACATGATAAGGGTTGTAGCCTAACTGGTTCACTCATGTGTCATATGATATGAAACTTCAACAAGACTACACCTATATACCATATACCTATTATAGCTCGTGACTGTAACTACAACTAGAACACTCAGCTTCAGTAAATTAATTACTTTTAGTTCTGGACTGCCAGTTTATGTGCTTTCAAGATAGAACCTGACTACTGAGATGTGGGGGATCCAACTTGGCATTAAAGTAGGTAAGTTCTAAAGGTAGATATAGTCCTTGTTGGTTTGTGTGGCAACAAGAAATGCTCCAGCTTGGTCTATTCATTTTTGTATTCTATTGTGATACGAGTGATTTTAACTATTAATCTTGTGAGGACATTTACATGGGTCCTCCATACTGATGAGGAGTGCAGGAAATGTCAAAACAAAGCCTTATCGAATGAAGAGAAGGTCAGAATATTCCTAATCATGGTTAAAAAAATAAAATTATAAAAATACCACACAAATATTGACGCAATCAATAAAATATTAATTTCTTAATCTTCACGGGGATATATTGCAGACATATGGTATTAAAAGTACATTAAACTTTTTCTTGGTAATTTTCTAAGCAATCAAAGTCTCTAAATTGAAGAACAGTAACAATAAGTAACAATAATTAGTTCACCAAAATTCAATTTAGCCTCAACCTTCGTGTTTTCGGGCCCACATCATATTACCCTAACTTAATGGCCTACAGAACCCCTAAATTAATATATTATGTACTAGGCTACAATTATCAATTTGGATTCATATCATATTTGTATACAGCATATATTCAATTTTCTAACAGACAGAGTCCTTCCCAACTCACACTATTTTCAATTATCAATTAATCAATAATCCTGAAATCACATAGGACCTTCCCCCAATAACGATACAGTACAAAGAAATGTTGCATCCCTTGTATTATTTTATAAATAATTTCATGGTAGATAATCCAAATAACTTGCTTCAATAGTGCCACCCCTCTGCATCTTTCCCCTCGGTAACAGGGCACCTGGAGTTGCTTCCCACAAACTTACAACCTACAACAATTCAAAACCAGCTGTTACTGATATTTTACGAAAGGAGGATGGCAGGATGCCTGAGAAATTGGGCATATGGACTTTTATATTTCAGTCATTGTTTCTCCTTTCAGTAACTTTTAAATAATATATTGGTCTACTCTTAGTGTTTTGCAAAACCACTAACATTAACTAGTACGGTTTTACCGTGTAACTTAGTCTCTTTGAATTACCACCACTTACCGGTACTTTAATGGCAAAATATGCAATGTATCAATTTCTAATTTGATTAATAGCAGTAATATGAGTAACACAATTAGGCCTAATAATCCTTATCATTATCAGCAATGTTCTGCTTGTGTTTACAGTAGTCTCAAAGGCCCTTAATAAATAAACAAACTTGTCGAGTAAAATGGAATATGGGCCAGAAAAGATCAACCTATAATAAAGCTGCCAACACAAAATCACACTTCATGATCATGCAGTCTAACTAAGCCAGCTAACTAATTAATGATTACAATATCTCCTACACTGATCTCTGCAATACATTCTAAGCATCCCTGTACTTCGCTGGGAAATTCTGACTAATGGATTATCAACCAACATTCCAATTATTTTAACTGTCTAAAAATACCAAATTCTGAAGGATCACTGACATCCAGACATCCTAATGTTACGAGTGTTCAATATATAGTTTGAACTTCATATTATTTACATTTCAGAGCCACTTTGATACCAGCCATCAAGAACATCATTCACATTTTAATACAGGGTGCGAGTGGGAACAAAATGTGGCAAGCTGTTGACGTATGTATGTATGTTGTTTGTAGATTGTGAATGATTTGTCTCGATTCACCTACCCCCCCCCCCTTCCCTTCCCTTCCTCCCACACCACCTCCTCTTATTTATACATTATTATTCATACACCGAGTATCCATACACCCTGAAAATACACCACCTGGCCCCATTTTTCAGGAGGTGAGGCCACATTACCCATGAAACAATGCCTATGGTTGGGTGTGATTGCTCAACCTAAGGTAGTAGTAATAGTAAAGGAAAACAAATGGTCCTTCCCTCTATAACCTCACTAACTTCATCTCCTTACCATTATTTCCTGGATTTGGTGGGCTCCCTTTGCGTAGTAGTTTCTTTTTATTTATTTTCCGCTTTTTTAACTGCGACATGCGCGTCCTAAACGTGTTGTTCGACATTTTAAGTACACTGTGAGGTCCAAAAAATTTGTTCACCAACTCTAAACAAAGGGCATGCCTCCTCCCCCCAGCGCCTGAGCAGCCACTGAGCCAGCCATTTTGTTCCGCGGATATTATTGTTCCAGGCGGAAGTCAGGTCCACCAATCAGGTTCCGGGGAAGAGTCACGTGACCAACCTTAAGGGGCCAGAACGCGCACCATCTGATCACTTGTAACGTCAATTAATGGCTATTGCCCGAGCACTGTGGTCATGTAGGGACTGTAAATATTATGAATATTTGCACCAAGGGTGACGAGTCACGTTAGGTTTTGTGGAGAACTCATAATAGTGCAATGTTTATACCTATCCACGTAGTGTTGGAACCTAACCTTGATTACAGAAACTGGATAATTTGCATTTCTCGTATTTGACAAACATGTATCAAGAAATGTCAGCTATAAATAACAAAATATGGAAGATGTTTTAAAATTAACAAATAAGAAATATATTTTCCGTAACAAAAGCAAAATATAGCATAATATTGATTGACTCATGCTCACAGAAAACGTGTGCCTCCAGACATGTAAACAAAGAGCGATATTCCTATTCAATATAATATAACTATATCAATATTATATACAAACACTTTGAAAATTAAACTGCACCGTATATAAATGAAAAAATGATACTATTTGATGATATAATACAAGATAAAAGAAGATAGAAGTTGCAATACACTGCTGTTTTTCTTAGTGATTTTGTATTTCTGGTATTTTCGTTTGGCACCAAATTTTAAAACAATGCTAATAGTGATTAAGTATTTCATTTAACTCTATAATTATATGATGATAGATTCTTTACTCTTGTAGTAATTACAAACATTAAATGACTATTATAGAAAACGAATGTCAATTTCCTTGGCGGCAAGTTGAAACTCAACACAGTCAATAATCAAATTATTATTTAACTCTCATTAAAGGTAGAGCCACCGGGTATGTGTAAATGTAAATGATATCGCCTCCTCTCCACCTAGCCTGGGTTGGATAATAGTTTCTATATATATTAACCTTGCTATATACTTGTGGGTAAAAAAAATATCCCTATTTTGTTCAAGTGGCTATCACACTATCAACAATATGTCTTGCTCTTGCTCTTGTTGTTACAGGTACCCTGGGTGTTTATTCCAGGGTTGGCCTTTGTATCGGCAGCTCCTGTAAATAGAAAACAACAACGATACCATGCATATCTATTCACTCTCTACTTCTTGCATACCACATTTTCTCCATGAATTATTTCACACCACCAATCATCTCATTCCATCTCTTGGGTACTCTCTCTTCTTCCCACACTTTGTTAAACAACTCAGTCATCTTTTCAACCATCAACTCCCCTCCATTCTTGTACATTTCATACGGAATATCATCTGGTCCTGCAGCCTTACAATTTTTCTGCCTTTTCACACATCTTTCAACTTCTCTGCTAATTCTTACATTCAGTTCCTCTGTCATCCTGTCTTCATCCGAGTCCACATGCGAGTTACAATTTCTCTCATTCTACCATTTGCTAACACATAGTCAATTGCAGATTCTTGATCCTTGCACTCCTGGAGCAGCTCCAATCAAAGCATTTCACCATATGTGTTCATTTGCTCTCATATAGTAGACCAATATGTCCATTCATGTCTCCCATAACAATCACTCTTTCATTTGCATACTCTCTTACAATCTTCTTCAATATACTGTACTTTTCACCTTTCTCTCTCCTTGCTCTCTCACCTTCCACCGTCATGTATACTACTACCATTATAACTCTTTCAGGTCTTCGCTAATTATTCATGCATTCAACTCTTACAGCTAACATGCACGTCCTCACTACTTCCAACTTTTACTAGTTCTTCAATTTTCAGATTCCTTTCTTTCCTGAGGAGGAGGGCTACACCTCCTCCAAATTTTTCTTGCCTTTTCCGTCCTTTTCCAATCATCACATACTCATTTCCCTCCATTCGTACCTCATCTCTCAAGTGTGTCTCAGTCAGGCCCACAACATCAAAATTCCACTCATTCAGTTCTTTGCATATATCCTCATATTTTTCAATTCCCCATCCTCTAGCATTCATACATCCAATTTTCATGCATTCGTGATCGAGGACAGCGACCTCGCCCTTATTTACCCACTCACACTTTCGTCGTCCCATCCTTTCACTCCCAGCCTCGTCCGGCAGGTGCACTCCATCCGTCGCAAACAGTCTGTCCTCTCGCAACACTCCATCTATGTCGATGAAGCTCACGTTCCCGTCCTTCTCTTGTCTCCAGTTGATCTTCAGCTTCATCAGTTCGTCATGGATCTTCTTGTTCGTTCTCTTCCTCACACGTTCATACTGTAGACCTTCCTGTGGTCTCATCATCACTCCCACTACCCCAACACTCATATTCTTTCCTTCCACTGCCTTCACTGCTTCTACCACTTCCTTCACAGTCTCTTAATTTCTTCTCCAACTTTTTCTAGATCGTTTCTCCCACCTTGCACAATCAGCATGCCATGTTTTATTAGTCTAGCTTCCTCCTTCACTCTCTTGCTCACCTGATGCACTCGTGTTCCAATCCGTCCGCTTCCTTCTGCATTCATCATCACATGCAATCCTATAGTCCTCACCATACTATCCCCGATTATTCTAATAGGGACCTGCCGCCTTCCTCTTCATCATTTTCTGTCTGGGTGCAGGTGGTCTTGGCCTGGGCTGGTCCACCTGTACGGCTCTCTCTTCCACAATCTCCACTTCATTTACCATTTTTTCGTCTGTATTCTCATTCTCCGTCCGTACCCTCTGTTGCTCTTCTATAGCCTACCTTCCTTACTTACCTGTCTGTACACTCGGGTTCTCTGTATCTTCCTTCACTGTCTGCACTCTTTTCTCTTTTCGTTCTTCAGTCTCACTCTTCCATTCATTCCTCGCTCGTTTTATGCAAGGGTCACACAGGTATATCACATTCTTCAGAGATAGCAGTTTTGTTTTTGTGTGGACTCCCACACAAGACATGTGGAACTACCTCTCACACGCCAGGCCAGCCTCACACACACCACAATTACTCACAGCAGACGCCATCAATAATATAGATACAATACTTTAAATAAATAACAAAAAATAAATGGGAAGGAAGGGATACACACGTTGTTTGCACGCTGCTGCTCGTTGGTTTTAGTTGAGTTATCATCATCATCATCCAGGCATTGTTAGATATTAAGAAAAACGGATAATATGGAGTAGACGATTTCAAGAAACTTATCAGGAACTAGGTATTGCTAGGGTTTAACTTTACATAAACTAGTATTAAGAATTTACCTCCTCTATTGAACACTAAAAATATAAACTATTCGAGTGGAATGCAACAGTCAATCTGCCGGTACTGTGGAGGTCTTGAGGTTATGGTATGATACAGAAAACAATGAATGAAGGGTAGTCTCACAAATACATGAGTGAACATAATATATAGATATCGGGATATTAATCATATATATACATTGTAACCGCCTCTCCAGCGTTTAGGTGGATTGAAACCCTTTATGCAGTAAACGACCTTTATTAGTGCCACATTCTCTTCGAGTGCCAACTGATGCCTGAATCCCACTGTTCACTACTTACTGTAACCTGAAAATTCCTGTAACCAAAAAATTGTCCAACGTATCTCACTCTCTCCACATTTGACTAGAGTGTTGTCTGTTGCTCTTGGTGTTCCTTAGCTCAATGTCCATCTTCCGTCTCTTGATCTCCTTCCTCTCACTTCCCCCCTCAAGTCTGTCCTCTTCACCACTCCCTCCCATCTGCTTCTAGTCAGTACACACACACACTTACCCCACTCCTCATCAGCATCAAATATCCACCCACACTAGTATAGGGGTGGTCTTCTTCCCTTATTGCTTCCTTTTCTCTTCATTATCATTGCTTCTTCTTCTCTTCTTTATTACCACTAGCAGTATTAATTAATAGTCCAGTATTTTATTAATTATCAACAATTATAATGATACAACATTGCCCAATAGTTGGGCGATTACCACATAACATGACGAGGGTTGGAAAAGTGTCAGAAGTGGCTTCATTTACTACACCTACAATATATTACCTAGTGAAGAATCTAGTAGTGATGTCAGAGATAAGGAAAGGATGGTAGTTTGGCAAGCAATAATTTTTTCCACACTTTAAAAAAGCTTTGGATATGTCAAAGTAAATGACCAAATACTCACCATTAGTCGATGTTATATGGCACAAATTTGGAGCAGAAAGACTGAACCTCAGAATGAAAAAAAACCATTGTTACTTTTTCCCAAAACACCCCCAGTAAAATGTTATCAGCAATATTATTCTTTGGTTAATAAAAATATATTTACAAATGCAAGATATTTTTTTGATAGCTGCATATCACAGGTAGAGGCACCAATACATATACTCATATAATAAATTTTATGTATTAAAATATCCATAAAATTTTGACCACAGTACCATGTAAAACACTGGTTAAGGATCTATGGGTGAAATACAAAATGGTAACTACTGTATTGAGTAAAAATCAATAACATATGAGGAGGAAAGTTGCTTTATGACATTTCTTTACCCTTGAAGAAGTAGTGACAAAATATGTATCTTCAATAAAGGCTCCTTCTCATAAAGTATGGTGTTGTTGTTCACCCATTCAGTCCAGTTATATTATATTGCAAAATAATGAGCATGAAAGTACAAATAAATGCTAAGTAGGCTTATATCTTACCACTTTATACCATCCAACTATTCTCTTACACAGTTCATTCTTCTTAATTAATATGGTGAAAATGCATGGATCTCCTCTCAGTTTCTTTCATACTTTATATAATAGGACATGTTTTGAGCACCTTCCAGTGTGTTTTCTAATTTGTACAATAATTCTCTATTTGTATGCTTGATGTAATATGTCATGGTTTTCATTACCTTTACTGGAAAATGTAAAAAAAGAAATGACAGCTGTTGTAAAAAAAAAAAAAAAAAAAAAAAAAAAAAAAAAAACTGAGTGTACTGTGTTGGAGCTGAAGGTAAGGGTTTTGTGATGCAATTCAGCCACGTATGTAGGCATGAGATACAGTTCACAATATACAATGCAAATTTAAGGGGATAAAGCATTTAGTGTACACTGGAGACTATTGTACCATCACACAAAACCAATTAGCTTAAAGTTGTATTAATTATTGGTTGTCTCAGCTAGTAAAAATCACTCAGATGTCTGCATTTTGAGTCACAAGACAAAGAAAGTTAATTGATAAAGCCCTGACAAGTACAAAAAGCTATATTAGGTCTGATTCTCCACAAGGATAAATACCAGGCACCTCGGAAGGCACTAATAATATTCAAAAGGGATGGTTTTTATGTGATGACAAGCTTGGTACCAGTACAGGTTTTTCTGGCAAAAACTGACTTCTTAGGTAAGTTTTTCAGCTTTGTGATGATAATGGAATAAAGCATTCAACTGGATTTTTAAAACTGAAAATTAGATTTAAAACAACATACTGTATATGTGCAGTACAGTACGGTATATAAAAATTGTGCTTCTGAGGGGATGGGAGAGAGAAATAGAAAAGAGGGGAAAGAGAGCAAAACAAATTTATGTCCATATAGAAGCAGTACTCAGCACTGACATTGTACTCTTTCAGTAGGAGACCAACCAGTGCCCCTCATGTCATGGAAATAGTCAAGACATACCATTCATTCACTTCACAGGAACATCAACTGGTACAAATATTTATTGTAGCTATTTGGTAGAAAACAACAACAACTATAAGATGGACATATAGCAAGATGGAAATTCCTAATTATAAGTAAAATTCTGTTGAGTAAATCACAAAGTAGTTACTGATCTGCCAATCCCATGATGGTGATAAGTGTATTAAGTAAACTGATGCAGTGAATAACGTAAAACATCAAGTGCAGTAACCAAATAATACTGTCTTGGCTTCAAGCAGGAGTATAATAACACAATACCTTCCTTGAATTAATGAGAAGCAACAAAAACAAACTACAGTACAAAAGGTATAAAATAAATGTATGATGCAGCTTTATAATTACATACTGTACTGATGTAAACAGAAGCCATATCAATGAAATTAATATGATATCAAAATGTTAAGTATATATACTGTACAGCACAGTACAGGATAATTACACTGTAAAATATAACTATATATTGGTCTTTCAAAGTTATAACTATGCCACTTTGCACCTCTGTAACAACTAACAATCTATTCTTTTTGTTTTTTAAGTATTCAGAATAATATTACAGTTTTTCTATCTGTAAAATGGCATAACAGTACATATCCACATCATTCATTTTGGTAATCAAAATGAACATTCTCTACATTACTTTTAACATCTGTATCTCAGAACAGATAACAGCAAAACATATACCGGTAAAGGTTCAAATTTAAAGGGGGTATCACACTACCTCCGCGTATAAGGTTTTCGTGAGTATGGTGAAACAAAGTACCAGAACGGATGGGGCAGTAACTATCACACTAACCTGGGCTATTTCTTTGAATGAAGAACACTGAATGCGGCGCAGCAGACGAGTCACACGATGACAACGACAAAATGTAAACAACATGGATCTTGTGGATGATGATGATCAGTTTGTAACTGCATTTGCCCTTTGTACAGTCACAATCAATGATAAGTATACAGCTTTGGTTGAAGCATTGAACAGTCCAATTCACCAACTACAGTAACTAATTCCACTGGAGATCTTATTATGCATTTACTTACTGTTTCTTAGTATTCGAAGCGGCGAATGCCGCCACTGTTCCTCGTTCGCATAACTTTGTTCCACCAGTCCCACAAAAACCTTGTACGCGGTGCAAGTGTGATATCCCCTTAATAGGCAAATAAATATGAGCAAGTTACCCTGACCAGGAATTGAACCCCAGGCCAATGGGTGTGATGTATGGCTTGGTCTAGTGGGTAGCTCCCTGGTCTCATAATTGATGTTCCAAGGTTCGATTTCCGAGTGGGATAACTCGCTCAAATATAAAAAGACTAATATGTATAGTATTAAGTACTACTCATTGTTTCAATAGTCAACTAGAATTTATTACTGTCATTTTGTGCATGAAGGAACTTTAGTCTTTTTCTTCTGGCCCATGGTATACATACACAGAAGGCCATCATAAAGGTTTCCTCATTCCTCAATCAACCATGCATCCAAATGGCTCGAACCAAATCACAGTCAGTTTTATAATATTGGCTGTGGACACTTTCTGTCTGCCCACAAAGAAACATTGACTGTAGATTGTGACAGTCATTTATTTTCAGTGATTTGGAGAGCTACAGTACCTATTCCTTCAAACTATGTCAGGAAGTAGTATAAAAGTACAGCACCTATTTTGTAGCAAGATTTGGATCTTTATAACTCTATGTATTACACAGGAGAGCACATTAAGCAACCATCTTGCCTTTAGTCTTCATCTTCCTAAATAAAGGAAAAAATTCAGGTTTCTGTATTATTACAGACAATACAGTTAGAAGGTATCAATGACTTTCATGTCATTTGATCCAATGTCTCTCGGGAATCAGTCCCATTGAATGAAGTGGACTGTTGTCTGCCTTACACTCGAGTAGGCAAGAAATAAAGAATCCCTTTTATTATCGTAGAAGTAATTTCAAAATATGAAGTTAGACACCACTGACCTGATCAATTCCTGCGTTCTCATTAAATGCTTAGGGCAATCAATATCCCATTTTTCCTCTCCACCCACTATGATTATGACCAAAATAGGAATTGCAACAACATTTTATCAAATGCAAGTAATTTTAAATAATCACTTTCTTGTCATAACAGGAGTAAGATGCTATTAACAAAATAGAGGCTATTGATTTCTCCATACCATGCCAAGAAACTGATTTCATGAGTATAGATACAGTAATTGGTCTACTAACACAGTTTGAAGTCAGTAGTCTCCATTTTTCCAACAATATTTTACTTGTTTAAAACTTCCAATAGGCATTCATTAAATGCTACAAATATCCTTTTCTACTTTTAAGGATTTTGTAATGTTGCTGGAACATTGGAGATTACTGGTTCCTCCAAACTGTGGCACAAAACAGCACCTACAATTGGAAGTCTGCTTTATTGCAGTTTGGATGAATCAGCAGTCTTCAATTACCCTGACATGCAGCCAACATCACTCACCCCTAAATTCAGATCAGTTCCTCATCTTCTGGAAAAACCTATAGTAGGCTGGCTATTAAATGCTGGTGAGATCATCATCACTATACACCTGAATGACGAGCCGCCCTTCTTTCTCCACCGACTTCTCCTTGCGGCGACCAAATAGTGGCAGTTCCACCTGTACATAGGATGGGTTGATGGGAGCTGTCACCTCTGCTTGACCAATGAAACCATCCATGAGCATGTTGTTGTTCCACACCTGGCAATTAGAATGGACAGTCAGCAGGGGTTGGATGTGGTGGGGACTGACTGGTGTGTAATTCACCTTCGGTGTTGATCACGTGCTCACCAACTGTTACTCTCCTGGAATGAGCTCAGAGCTCTTAGTGACTGATCTTTGGGTAAGGCTGGAACCTTTTCACACACCGGGATGGCGAGGCCACAACTCCTCGACTTACGTCCCGTACCTATTCTCTGCTAGGTGAACAGGGGTTTCAACGTTTAATAATCCCAAATTATTTCCACTCGTCCGGGGATTTGAACCCAGTCTCTCTCGGTTGTGAGCTGAGTGCGCTAACCAATACACCACTGTGTGTGTGTGCGTGTGTATGTGTTTGGTACAATTGGAGACAAGTGTGTATGAGTTAGTTCTGAAATATATTCATGATAGAAGGTGGCATGATAGAAGGTGGTGTTGTACTTCCACTGGAATACAAGTTAATGTATTACGCAAATGCAATTAATATTTTGAGCAAGTAATGTACAGTATTTTGAACCAAGAAACATATGAAAGAAAGTGATGAGTAAGACCAGTAGGACATTGCAAAGATACATGTAATATAATTATAATTTGATACTCCCAGAGATGCATTATATTTGACAATGTTACCAGCTACTGTATATAGAAAGGGTGTATTAATTAATATCTACTTTGTTTACCGACGTATTACAAAAATTCCTGAATCGAGCTTCATTTAATAATGTCTTTTCCTTACCTCAATTGTGATTGGCTGCTCAGGTTTGGTACGATAGAAGATGGCAGTGGTGTTCCATTTGGGATTACACGTCTTCTTGTCAACCGGTGTGCGTACACTCTCTCCCTCACACTTTATGATGCAGTATGAGTCTGCCTCACCTAAGGGGGATGAAGAGATAATAAGTCCATGCTTGCATAGTACAAGAAAAAAGAAAAGAAAATTGCATTATCATCCACTTTGTATGTGTAACAGCTAAATCAAATATTTAAAATGTCAAAAGTTAATGAAAAATCCTTCCTGCTGAATCTATATACCTGTATTATTCATGAAGAGCTACAGTTGAGTTAAGGTTTAAACATAATTATGTGATCAAAATCCTGCTTTGAGTGATGTATCATAAACAATCAAAATCATGGTTATAAAGATTATAAGGATATGATTACATGACAAGTACAAGTATAGAGTAAAGAACTGGTAAAGAAAATTGCTAAAAATGAAACCAAACATCATATACCATATAACACTTGCACTATAAACTATACTAAGTCATGCTGGAACATCCATCCATTGACCATCCATATTGTCACCCCATTCTCTTCAATAAAACATACTGTACATGCATGACATACCCACAATCCACAAATACACATAGCTTCTTACACAGACAACATAACACTCATATGTAAACATCATAACACAGACACAGCCACTCATCATCAAGTAAACTCAACTACACAGTACGTATTGTGTATCTATGTTATAATACCTGTTCAACAAGCATTAATGTCGTGCAACACAAAATTTATAAGGATAACCTATCTTTACTGTTTACTGGGATATGCAAAAATTAAAGCAAGTGAAATTCACTTCTAGGCTAAAATAGTCATAATATCAGGCAGTGAAAATGTTTGTTTACATTCCCTCCATATGTCTGAAAGTACTGTAGTACATGATGTAATAGAAATTATATACAGTATAAGTTTCATATACTGTACAGTAATCTATAAATGCTGCCAGGTTATTATGGCCAAGAATGAGAGTCTGCTACCATCAGTGTAATCACTTGGCTTGTGGTGGAGATGCCATATACTTTTCACCACCCACACATGATTCTTATGGGATCCTACACATTTCATAAGAATATACTGGTAATAAAAATTCATGAATAGAAGACCAAAAATCAAGTGATACAACGTCTTATGGTAATGGGAATTAATTTTCATATTAGATGTGTGTAAACTAGTGTACAGTGCAGCAACTTATAATGGAACATACACACTGTGTAACAACTGTAAAGGTGATAATTTTTGGAAAATATTAAGATGTTCATAAACTCCGGTGAGGTGTGTATCGAAGGTATACTGTCCATAAGATCAAGATGAATGTAAAAAAGAAAGGAAGAAACTCAGAGGAACTTACTTTCGAGTTTCTTGACTCCTTAGAAAAACACGAGGCATGCATGCGTAAGTGCAACAACAGTAGATTACAGTACAATCATTACAATTTATAAAGAAGTTGCTTCAAGAAGTGATGGCAAGTTTATCAGATTGTTTCGGTCATTAAAGCATTAGGGTGAGAGTTAGGACCATTACAGGAAGTGATTACAAGTAATTAGGGTCAGGGCTAGAGCTATGACAAGTATAATACAGTACAGTACAGTAATTATTACAAGCATCTTGGGTGAGGGTTTGAACCATACTATATTTAATATTATTTTAATCTGGCAAAAATGTACTGGTTCCATCATCAATTTCCTTGAGTTTTAGAGTAAACTGTAAATTGTGACAAACTGTGTCACAATTATATAAAATTAGGTACTTATTTGCAATTTATAAACCATGAAATGTACACAAAATGTGTATCTAAAGTCATATTACTAAAAGGAGAATCGAAGCATTTTCACCAGGTTATAATATAAAATAATATAGAGCAGACTATACATAACTACAGTAAATGAACAAATAACAAACATAATAATCTAGATAAATTCTAAATACACCTCTAAAGATCATTATTTCAGTCAAGACAGGTAATTTCTACAGCTCAAAGCTTCTATACTGACTCACCAAAGCACAATACAGCACAATATTGTACAGTATAGTACCGTACACTATAGACATTTGTAAAGAAGGCGACTGTTTACATGTGCATCAGTGAAATTTATATTAGACTAATAATTACTAAGTGCAGGTTTGCAATGATTTGAAATGACAGATAAGAGATCAAACCTGGCTTTCTAGCGTAAATGTCTGGTACAACTATCCGCCTCGATAGTTTCTTTCGGCCTTTACGTAAAGTGCTGTTATAGAGCATGTCAGCCTGATTCACCCATTCTAGTCAGCATGCAGGGTGGGAGAAGAATGTTTACACCATTGCTTACATTGGCACCGCGAGGCAGACAATAAGGACGATGCTTAGAACATAATGCCATTTTTCTAAACATTCAGGTAAGCAAAAAACAACAGCATATATCAACCACCTGAAGGATATACTATACTGTACTTGTTCATTGGATTAATTTTGGGTTAGCTATAAGTGTTTTGACATTTAAAAAAATGGCTGAAGGTGAAAATGGAACCATGCTCTTCCCAAATAAATAATTCTTTCTACAAGGATGAACCAATCAGTAGCACAAGTTTGCCATTCCTAAAAGAAAATAGGAAATATTCCTCTTGCTATCCTAAAACTTGGTTGCTCGTTAAAATTCTGTCAGAGTCCTACACCAAGAAGATCAGACAAATTCCAGGAAGAGAACAAAATGATCACCTATACCAGCTGAATTTCAACTTGTGAGAAGCAGTTTTCATCCTAACATATTACACAACACAACACAAAACCCTCTCTGGAAAGTAATCATCCTGGCTCTACCTTATGGTCTCCTTGGGGTAGGGAAGGGGTGACTCAAAATATAGTTAATAACACAAGTAAGGGACCAGATATATTAACAAGTGTTCAGGGAATAACTAAGCCAAGTGTACAAGTGTCTTGAGACCACTGAGGGAGCCAAGACTTTGTTAGTTTATTAGAGACTCCTTTCTTTCTTTAACCTATAACAAGAAACACACTCCTTTGGTACAGCTCATATAATTTGCTTTGCAGTCCATTTCTGAGAATTCAATAACTTTTAGATTGCCGATATCATGGGCTTTTTCAGACTCCTATTAATGTTACTAGTATGGAATTTTAATTTAACTCATACAAATTGATGCCTTCTTCCCATACCAGCTAAAGAATGCTGTAGTAACCCAGAATACCTTCTCATTACAACACATTATACAGACAGTGTCTGGGAATTCTCCTTGGGATGAATAGCCAAGCTCTCAGTCAAACCTTGCCAAATGAGGGGGAGAAGTTATTGTTGTTGTATCTTAGCCAATTTTTGAGAGGAGTTTGCATGAGGTAACAAGGCATCAATCCATATGGATGAATATCCTCCTAACAAACACACACAACCTGGTCATACATTCAACTATAATCTATGAAATCTTACCCCCAAAGGCAGTTTGCTTCTCCAGGTTATTTGCATTCTTCACAGTGATAGTTGTAACCATTACAGGCTTCTTGACACAGGAGTACCACGGCACTTTCGGCTGCTCCTTGATCAGCTCTCTGCCAGGAGTGAATGAATATACTGTAGTGGTATGGGAAGTAATTGATACTCCTATGTTAGATTAGATTAAACTTTTTCTCGGGAGTGAATCAATATACAGTATAGTACATTTGCACTCCCTCCTAAGTCAATGAACACCTTGTCATAAACATAATCATACTCCACATCCCTTTAATGTCCTCAGATCATGGTTTTAAGACACTACACTCAACAAATACTCTTCTTACTGATCTCACACAAAGAATGATATATGTCATCAATTTGGCTAAATCCCCAAGCAGAACACTCTTTGTTACATGCCAACCCCTGTCACAACCTTATTTAGTATAGTTAATAATAGAAACATGCAAAACAACACAAAAACATGGCTGGAAGATATGCCCATGTGTCTTTTGCTGGTCAGTCAAACAACATAAAAAAGTTTCACAAATGCTGTCCCACACAGGTTCATACAATCAACCACTCTTTGAGGCAATCAACAAATGTTAAATGGTGTTGTCACTTACTTAGCATCAGGATCTCTGGAGGCAAACATTCTTAGCAGGAACTCCCCAGTCTCTTCAGGTTTGAAGGAGGTTGGTATGATAACATAGCGGCCTTCCTTGAGCTGTTCTCGGAGGAAGATGGACCTGGTGCGGATGTAGTCGGATGTGGCAACGCTCTCATGGATCCGATGCACTCGGTAACGCCGATTTTCCTCAACCTGTGTGGGAGCAATGTGTGCCTAAGATATATATGAACATATGCGGGCTGAAATATATGTGAATTAAAGGAATGGGTAGCTGCTCCTGCCAGGATTCAAATCAACATCAGCATAAGCTGTCAGACTCACAGTCAGCCTCGATGATCTTTCAGTCATAATCTTCTTTATTTCAAGGGTCAAAATAAAAAAAATTACACCATACCTTCATGATGTGGAAACCAATGACTAGGTTCTGGAGGCCTTCCTGTTTGTGCTCACGAGCATCCTTCTGCATCAGTTGGAATATGACATCATCGGTTTCATCTTTGATGTCAAACCTGCACATGAACACACAAAGTATGCAATTTTTGCTCTTGACAATGAGTACACGGAGATATTTATTTTGCCTGTCAATGGTTTCTCCATAGATAAACAAATTAATCTTGAGTTAGTCATGACAAGTTAAAATATGACACTCGAAGGTAAAATGACTGATTGGCCAACTAACTAACTCCCTGTCTGACTCACCTATATTGAGGGTTGCGGAGGAAGGTGTCCTTATGGTTGGGACATCCACCAGCGCGGTCTGAGTTATGTCCTCGCACCCCGATGGTCCAAGCATCAAAGAAGGTCGTCTCATGCCATGTCTTGCTGAAGCTGAGAACCTTGGTGTTGATGAGGAAGCAAATGGAGAGATCCGTGAAGTTCTCGAGGAAGTCTTCAAACGTCATCCTGTTTCATCAGAAGCACATTTATAATATGCATTGCAAATAAATTTCTTGTTTGAAATTATAGCTAACAGAGGAAAGTTTAATAGTTCAGTGAGATATGGTGTTAGCACAAGTATTTTCATTCATGGAAAAAAATGTACCTACAAGTAGTGCACGTCCTGTCTACTTGTGCAATATCTATGAACTAAAGCATCTTTGAGTGCTTATATGAGATACAGTAGTTCTTAGTCTCTGGACATCAGGAAAATAATCAGGTAAAAAGAAAGCGAACACAATCAGTATCTATTTAAGGGTTAGCAAACTGAATGACTGTTGTAGCTCACCAGAACTCTCCATCATCCTCGAAGGTAAGTCCCAGCCTTTGACGCTCTGATGCCGACACCTTGGACCATTCTGGAGATCTGTCCAGTAATAAAAAATGCACACATTATTTTAATCATCTCCAGTAAGGTATGGCACTTACAACAATGTTAAACTTTTAGCTGAAAGAAACAATACACTTTGTAAATTTATCTATAATCTTGATAGTAGAGTAACACACCCATGCTCCAACAGTTACTAGTAGAGTACAAGTCAAATTACTACATGATAATATATGTGCAAGTGCTCATCATCTTACAAGAAGAGTTAAGGAGACATTACCTTTACTAAACATCACCTCCTCCTGGTACACTGCAGTCCTATTACCAACATTCAATTACAGTGTATATAATAATTTTCAATGCACAATATTCACCTTTTTTATACCAATCAATCATTATCTATAAGAGAAGTGGCTCTCAATACTGGAAGATAAAGAGCTTAAATACAGTAATTGTGCATACCAGGATCCGTGAAGTATTAGGCCAGAATAATATCGTCCTCAGGCAAACAATTCTAAAGAACTACTACACAAAACATCAGTGGTTATCTCAGTGAACAAAACAAGAAGTGTTACAGTACTATGAATTTGATGGATACATTCTTATACAGTTACAATCCGAAATATCATTCCTCAGTTGCAATCCATAATATTTATTTATCTCAGATATCAGGATGAACAACTACATTGTATAGTATGTGCTGTCTTTTTTCTGATAATTTAATGTTGTGTGGGTTATAAATAATGCATGGATAGCTAGTAATTACGGACTGTGACTGTACATCTCTCCATACATCACCAAACCACCTCCAAAAAATTCCATGGTGTAGCACCATTAAGTCAGGATTGGGTGAGTGTGGAAACGAGAGGAAGAGTAAAGTGATGGAAGGTGATATCAAAAGGTACTGAAGACACTCTTACAGCTGTTCCAATAATAAAGTTAGCACACTTCACTTGCAACAGTACATCAATCACACACACAATGGAAAAACATCAGAACACTGCCCTTAGACAACAGAAAATATATTGGAAAACTTACCAAGCATTCCAAAGCTGACTTGAGAAATTAAGTTATCACAGGAAAATGTACATTACCTTTTCAATGATACATGTACAATCAATATCACTAATTGTTCTTAAACTTAAGCTAAGTTACACATACATTAAATATAAGGGGTGGTCTGAGGTTATGTCCAATATTATCTTCTTTTTTGCTCAAAATAAGCATGGCTCTATATGTTATTGTTATAACAAAAACATAAAAACATAATATTTAATTATTTACCATATACAGTACATCATTAATTGAGCTTTATATCAGAGAGACAACAAATTAATCATGGTTAGTGAGATTTTTAGCATATCATAGGTAACTAATTACACCAACATTTTCCCTCTTATAACGATGATCCTTCAACTGAAATGTAAGCCAGTTCTCAAACTACTCACACACTAATGACTACAAGCAAATGTGCTCTCTTTACTAAATAGAAAATCCTGTACATGTACAATAATTACACTTTTGAATTTGTGGTACAGCCGAGGTGGGAAATACCGTACCAATCTCTTTCTAGGACCCAATAAGTAAGTGTCCAGTTAGAGATACTACAAGCAAAAACCAGTACAATCCTGGGGAAGGTAATTAGTGGTAAGGAAGTACCGGGTGTTGATCACTGGGTACTGAAGAAGGTCAAACATCTTTCACCTGAGCTGCACCAAGAATTCATGGGTGTAACTGTTCATATACATATTACAAACACAACAATTACATTAATAAGTTGGTTACTTGTGCAAGTGCATGAAGCAGCTATCAGTATGGTAGTGATGGGTAGCAACATGGAAATTATTTTTGAGCTCATTTACATAATTTAGTGTACTGTATCTTATATATAACTAAAATCACATTTGTGTTATTTAGTGTACTGTACTGCTATATTGCTTTTTTTACTTTATGGTAAGATGTATAAAAGCCATGGCTCTTATAATACTTAATGTGTAATCAATGCCAACTGTTCACCTACAACCACAGAGAAGTGACGACCAAACACCAAGGTGACATTCCCTTCCTTCTCTTCACCATCCAGATTATGAATGACAACAGTAGAAAGCTTACTGGCTACCATTACCATCCACAGTTCATGCTCAGAATTTTGCGATGACTGGATGCATGTCATAGGTAGACAGCATTTCAAGTACAGTACTGTATAGCTACAGTACTGTACATGGAGGAAATGGAGTGAATGTAAACTCCCCTTTGTTTAAGAAGGGCTTAAGCATTTCCTCCATCCTATTCCAAATTCAAAGAATGACATAATTTTAGAATTAATATGGCAAGACATGTGACAAACTCCTCATCATTGACTAGCTACGTGTCTGAGATTTACTGTGTCAATACTTGCAAGCATAAATAAAGCACACTACAGATAATACTATTCACCTGGAGTACATTTTGGTCAGTTGGGAAGTAGAATACACAAACCCACTCCTCACAGTACTGTAAATAGCAAGTAAGCTCTCCGTCAACACCCGTGCTGTGCTGTGCTGTGCTCTGCCTTCCACTTCAGAGCATCACCTACATTATATACCACAATAATTGCAAAAAAATAAACATGTAAAGTAACAAATAACAGTGCCAATATTTGTACAAGAACAACTCAAGAAGATAATGCGACTGTAGCTGGACAGTTACACTGGGTTGATCTTCAGTGGGAACAGAAGCACCCACACTGTCACTGTCATCAACAATGACTGTTAAACACACAATGTACAAAAGACATGTATGGAGACATGTGCTAACAAAACACCTTGTACAGTATTATAATGATGAGAACACTGTACATACTGTATAGCTATACATTAAAAACATTGTCAGCAATGAACAAGAGCAAGCTTTCAATTTACAGTACATGTCTAGTGAGCAGCACAGAATAATAAGGAATCTGTTTAGTTTGTATTGAGTTTTAGGAATAAATTAATTTCATAACTTAATAACAGAAACATATGACTATACAGAAGAGCACAAAGACAGACAATAACTAAAACACGGAAAGCTACATTTTAATTGTTACAAGATGTCCCATTTATATATATAATGCAACCAAACAAAAAAATATTCTATTCATAAGCAGTCACTAACAAATGTATTATTGTTTTGACATGGATGTTTTATTACCTGCAAGAAAAAAACTTTTATAAGTGGAAAACATTTATAACTTGCTTGTGACAGAATTATTCTGAAGTGTATTGGTGTGAGATATGTGGTGTTTGATACAGTGAACACTACTCTTTCTGTTGAGGGTTGGTATGTTGGTCAAACCTTATGTGCTCTACTGTACAAAACTACTACTGAAGAACTTAGCAATGTATTCAGACATTATCTCCACCTGAGGACATAAGCAGGAACTCAAACTGGTTAAATAAGTTAATTTTCCTCCTACTTTACCGTTACTACAGTATTATACAGTACAGTAGTTTGTTTATTATAGCTTAGATGCTTTTAGAAAAAAACATTTCACTGAAAAATGTACAAACTTGTGACTAATAGAGAGGGAAATACATCCATATTGTACAGGTTAACCTTATATATAATACAATAGAAATGAAAAAAGGAACATTAACATTATATGAATGGGACATCACTGGCATTTTCAAAGTATGTTATGCAATATTAGTACAGCACCAGTACAAATATCTACATAACATTAAATTGCCTGCAGCTAATGTATACTGTAAACACTTAAAAAATAGCCAAGATGTTCGTTGTATATACAGTATTATCTTAGTATGAAGGAATCATTATCCTCTAAGCTGCATTAGGGGGCTGCCGAAACTGATTTGGTCAAGGTTCTTAGTGGCAAAGGTTGGAGAAATTGTCAGCCTCCGAGTAAGGGGAATAAAGTATCTGAATAGTGAACACTGTTGGCAGCTTCTGGTAACAACCCCATGAGTTAACACATCAGTGAGAGAAAACATTTATGAGATGGTCAACATCTACTACTGTATTATCATTTAACTTTGTGTATTATATTTCATGAATTTTGTCTATTACTACTGTGTTTACATCTGGCGTTGTTACCAGAAGCCACCAACGGTGTTCAGATACTTTGTTCCACAACTGTACCTTACTCTCTTACGATATTCATCATTAGACAACCTACACACAATTTGATAAACTGACTCACAACAGTTTTGTGTACACACACACACACACACAACTGACATGATTTATCACTTGAAGTAGAGATGCAAATACCTTAACACTGCATGGTATTATTTTCACTCACTCAATTGGTAGTGCCTCTAGAGTCTAGAGTGTGGGGAAGACTCGTGGCAAATGTGCTGTGGAGCGTCTAATTCTATTTGTTTTAGGGGAGTAATCCTATGGCCATGAATTGGAGGGCTACTGATTCCCCCAGACTATACCAGGAAACAAATTACCTCGATGTACAGGGCTGGCGAGAGATTTGTTTTGTATGATAATAGGCCACCAGTTAGATGGCAGAACAGAGTGGAAGAGTATGTGAAGGAGAGAAGCATGAGGAGCAGAGTAGGGCTTGACCAAGTAAGGAGGGAGTGTTGGAACAGGGAGGACTGGAGACTTCTCTGCCATGGCCATCCCCTTGGGGGGAGTTCCCAGAGGGAACGAGGCGTCAGAGCTATAGATAGATATATAGATAATTTGGAGGAGTCGGTAGCCCTCCCTCCAGCATGTCCACATAAGATTACTGTACCACCTTAACTCTCAGGCTCAGGTGATGTGTAGCATGCTTTTAAGATTAAGTTCCCTTGAGAAAAAAATTCAAACTTATTAAAAAATTGTATGGCATTTAGTCGGTATAGTCACTGGGAATCATTCATCTTTTGACCCCAAAGTGAAGAGCCTGAGAATATTCATACCCAATCAGTGCTGTATCAATGTGCGAACACTCATTACAGTACCATTTTATCCTTCATTGTATTATTTTTACCTTTCTGTCCTGAAGAACCTGGGATCACGCATGAAATATAAGTTTATGAAAACTAGATATCAATTTCAAACAAGCTAGGCTCATATTTAGGTTACAAACCCTGGCAATACATTATCATCATCATAAATTACTCAGTAACACTGAAGATTTGCACATAATTATACTATATTAATATATGGATATAATTACCATACAGCTGGTCCATGTATGGCAAAACATGTCCTTACTGCTAATGGCCACACATGACCACTGTAAATATAAAGAGACTCTATTCTCAAAAGACACTCAAACTCTTGTGTGACTCACTCAAGTAATGTACTGGCAACTCACCCATCACTGAAGGCACCATTCCATTCCCGCTCTCCCCAAGGGTTCTTCAGTCTCATCATCCGTACCTTCTGTGCTCCCCTGGAAACAATCAGATAATATAATGCTTTTTGATCTGGTTTTGTTCATAGGTATTGGTAAATGTATATCTACTTGGCTGATGTATGACTCCTAATCCCTGGCCTTTGAGCAGTGACCAATCAATTGTTAACTATGTACAAACAGAGAATATTCCACACAGTAGTTTGTTGGACTGATAACTTAGAATGAGAGATGAAATAGTAAGTGAGAAACAACTGATATACCTATACAATATACATACTGTAAAGGACTGACTACTGTAATAATCACACAATCTTTTAAACAAGCTAGAAAATATGGGGATTACCACCAACAAATTAATTAACTATTTTCCAAAAGACATCAAATATGGAAATCTATCAACATCAAATTACACAAGTCTTTCTTCACTCTACTTTTCAGCAGCTGGATATTATACAATACAATACAGGTACAACATAATGTGCTACAAATAGACACACTCATAACTATTTTGCCACAAGAGTCACTATAACATTAAAACTTTTCGACTGTACCTTTACTTAATTACTGTATGATTTTGTAGGTGCATAGGTTTTTCAACATACATACAGTAACTCTATCTTAGCTGCCTCTGTGATATGACCAATGCCATAATTTTATGACACATTCCATCACATAACATTATTTATCATCGTACAGTCAATCTGCTATCCTTACTGGGTGTTGAATGTCATAAGATTTACAGTATCATGCACAACACTACCCTCTCTCTACCTCTCTGACATTGTTCTGGAGTATTGTATGATCCTTCATACAGTGTACCATGCACACTTAACACTGAGCATACACTGCATCTAGCAAAAATGCACATGGTCCCTTCTCATCTAATAACTGTATCAACAAATGCACATTACATTAATACAGTGGAATCTACTAAAAACATGAAGACTATCTATTTTAAGGTTTGATATCAAATAGAAGGGAAGTGGTGCATTTTCACCAGATAAAATAATACAAAACACTGTATAATGTTGATGAGTAGTTTACAGCACAGCTGTAACTGGATGGCCAAACACTGAACATCGAGATCACGAGAGTTACCATGCTTGTCAGTACACAAATTACCTCTTGACGTAGGGCCAGCCATCAGGCACGTATACAAGATTAATATCAATGGGCACATGACTGCACTCAGGGGAAGTCATGGATCAGAGGGGAATAAGCGATTAATTCTCCAGGAATTTTTTTTTACCGTAGGTGTTCTGTCTGAATGACCTTTTTGCACACACACTTGGCTCATTTCTACTAACTTTCATATATTGTATATAATTATGTACATTTCATATGTACTGTCTTTCACTGCTTAGTTTTTAGGTGATTTATATATGCTTGAACTGTATAATTTATGTATAAATACATGGAATTTTAGGTCATAGAAATTTTTTTTACCTATCTTACATTTTACAATAAGAGTGCAGTACAGTACTGTCCTTTTTTAATATTAAAATGTACTGTACCACCAACAATGCTTCAGATAAACAGTACACATCCCATAAGATTGAAAATTATCAGTGTGCAAGAAGGTTATTTCAAAACAGTATATCTTAACTATCCTTAATTATTAGTCAATGCAGTCAACCCTCATTATAATACACTGAGGTTTTGGATATGAAAAAAAAAAATACAAGTGTGATGAACCTGTGTATAAATAGCCTTGACCAAATGTAACATATAGTATAGGGTTAGAGGTACAAACTCTCATTGCTATGCTGTAAGACTTTGGCAAATTATCAACTATTGCACAAACCAGGAAAATTAAATAACAAAAGAAATATCACCCTGTGAATACTGAGGGAGGTGAAGTGTGGAACCTTGTACAGTATATGGAAATTCTGAATAATGAGGGTCACTCCTATATGTAGTAATTATTTTAGATGATCAGCATAACAAATAAAACTAGAGAAGACTCGGGGTCAAGTGTAATATTTCTTTTTAGGCTAAAAACTATGCACGTGCCATATTTTGACATTACTATTCTTCATACTGTAATGAAATTCTTTGCCATTCATTGATTAAAATTCCATCAGCCATGCAATTTGCCATCTGATGTTGGGCAGCTCTAGAATAAATGTTAATGAAACCAAGATTATACTGTACTCAAAATTTGCCACAAAGGTAAGTCAGCCTTAGCGCAAGTCCACAGTGAAGCAAATAATAGCATGACAAATTAACAAGCTCTGTTTATAATATACTGTACAATAGTACAGTAAGTATAGCCTTCACTGTAAGTAAGGACGCTATTAATTTATGAATGCATACAGAAAAAAGGAAATAATTTTGCTTGATGACTTACTTGAATATGGAGAAAAGTCCCGTGTCACCAATGTTAATCTTGCGACAAGCAGTGATCCCATAGGCATGTCCTTTCACTAAACCCACACTGGTCCTCATTTCTGCCTCCTCATGGCTGTGTGGCTGTTATGTAAGTAGGGCAGAAATTTTTATAATCTCACTTTGTATATACACAACATACACTGTGACATTAACGACATACTTGTGTGTGCAATAATAATGAAAAGCTATCGTATGAAGTGCTGAATGGATGCAGATATGAACAATTCAAGTCTTATTATGTTGAAGGGAGCTTAGACAGATCATAGCCATTTCTTTACATTGTATTTCAGTCTGTTGTGTACCAGTGATTAATACAAAGTTCCAAGAAAAATGTACTTAGAATCCATATGCAGGATAAAAAAATGCACAGATGCTTAATATATGTTACTTAAAACATTCTATTATCACAGATGATGGAACCAGAAAGCTTTTTTCAATTGACACAAAACATCCTTCCCAAAATATCAACACTTAGGAATTTTTTTAAGATACTATCAGATTAATTCTTTTGTACATTAATCAGAATGGTGCTACATAGTGGTTCACACAATGTTTACCATACGACTCAATAACCTATACTAACACTTCATAACTTATAAAATTTCTGCAAACATTATTGCCTTCCAATGACTCAGTTCACATACAGTGCTACATCAGTGTTCTTATCAATAATGTCAACAGTAAGTGTAAAATATTCCATTCACCCATTAACAAAATGGTTTTATTGAAGAGAAAAAAAAAAAAAAAAAAAAAAAAAAAAAAAAAAAAAAAAAAAACGGAAGAGACAGGGTCTAGAAAAAGAAACAAAGTGTAGCAAAGGAGAGGGAAGGTCAAGAATGGGTACAGAAAAGTGGAGGAAAACTCTGAGTCTACAAAAAACATTTCAGGAGACTTGAGCTAACTCATCTAGATGTGGTTAAGCAGGGTTAATATTGTGATCTTTGGTGTTACTGACTCCTCCAAAGTGTGTCACGAGACATCTAGAATACTATACTATACTGTACTTTAATTTAGTTGGTCTGTTTTGTGGTACAGTTTGGAGGAATCATAAGCCTCTAATTTGCAAACATCTTACTTCTTGAAGTACTGTACTATACAGTACAGTACAGTAATGAAAAAGGTGATACAGGCATTCTTCTATGTGTTGTTTTAATCTAGTCTAAATAAAATCACATTATTTTTATTGCGTGAATCCAATCTATACAAAATCACAACTTCTATTTGTTTTGTGAATCTAATCTAGACAAAATCACAAATATCCTGAGTGAGTGAGTGAGTGAGTGTGGGTGCATGTAACACAACTTTCTATACTACTTCCAAGACTATAGTGAGTCAACTTCAGTAATCATTCAACATTTACTTAAAGAACCATATTCTCTTCCCATAAATATGATATAACCTGCTTGATTCATCAGTGTTTTGGCTTCACTGTCTAAATCCAGTGAATATTAGGATGTTAAAGTTAATGAAACCAGAAAATATGCCTATTTGCTTAATCTAATACTTAAAACATGACATTTGCTGTTTTTCTTGACTCTCTGAAAAGCTCGGGAAAAAAACACAAAAACAAGTGCAACATTTACAGGCTTAGCAAACCAAATGACTATTTAAAAAATTCTTTAGCAAAATCACAGGACGAGAATATGGTAACAAAACACACACAGTGAATGTGGTCTCCCATCCAGTCATCACACCAACTTAACCTGATGCAATAAAAGTTCCTGAGAAATTCATACTTGCTGATTCAGTAACCAAACTGTGAGTTGTTTAGTCATCTTTGTTTGTCATAATTATTTACCTTTTGTCAATTATTTAGCTATCTGAAGTCTGAGTGATAAGTCAAAGTGTTAATTCTAATACTACCTAATTATCCATCTGTCACAACAAACAACATTCACTCAAGACAACCGTTGCATACTGTGTGCTTCTGCAGTGATTGAAAGGTCCCTCAAAGAGTATTTCCACACCTGAAGGATTGTAATGGTGGGTATAATTCAATAAACCAAGATGCACATGACACTGTAGGAGGCCTGGCTGTTGGTGGAACATGCCACATAAAGGTCATACACCTCACCTGGAATTCCACAAATTGGCATGCTAGAAAGGTCTACTTTTTTGGGAGAAAGAATAACACTGAGAGGTCATTGTTACTTTAAACTATTAGGTGCAAATAGTGGTATTAATAACATTAGGGGAAGTGCTACATTTCCATCATTTGTGATAGAGAGCTGAATATCAGTTGAAAGCTTATTTGAAAGACTAAGCCATCTTGTTGTGAAAATCAACAATTCACATTTCTATGACTTTCACCAGATAATTTCAACTTTTCTTATCTGGGCAAAGCACTAATGATGCCTCAGACAATATGTTCGACTAATGTCAATTAATATACACTACAGTGATACATAACAGAAAAATAAAGATGTTTAGAAGACCTTGACCCCTCCATTAAGAAAGGACAGTGAACTAAAAGAAAGTAAATAAACAGAAGGTACCATTCAACATCTCCCCTCGTGTAAATAATAACACCATAAGAATCCACCTCACACAACACACAGTCAACATGCAGCTTACCCGAGGGAAGACCTCTCCAGTCTAGGAAAGCAAAAAAAAAGAAAAAAGAAGAAGCCAGGAATATATTAGTCTTCAGGTCACAACACCAACGGTATAAAGAAAAGGAATTTACAAGGAAGCATAACACAAGGCTGGAAATATACACACAAGCTTAAACCCTTAAAGTTACATACTGGGGTATTTTTATTGTCTTCCCATGCCTTTCGGATTTTTTGGCAGACTACGGATTGAAAAAGTAAGCATAACACACAACATCTCCCTCACTACTTTCTAATAATTAAAATCCAATAATCAATATGAACTGAACATACTCTGGTAGGGTATTTTGGTCTTACAGTATTACCAGAATTTTTGTCCCTCCTGGACCATCCTGCACACTATGAGCAAGTTAAGGATTCAAGATGTTGTCTGAGAATTGTTGGTTACAGTACTAATTTCTCCAACCTAAGCCACAATACAAACTAACATTTCCTGGCAGTTTGGAGTAATCAGTAGTCTCCAACTTGTAAAAACTTACCCCCTTACGGAATTCAAAATGACAAAAGCATCAAGTAAGACGTACAGTATAACATTCACTTCAGCACAAGCTGCATGTGCATGATTTTGTACATATAAGATCAATGAAGATAATATCGAATATATATTTTTTTACACTGGGAAACAGAAAAGATATTTGATTATGAAGTAAAATCTAAAATGCAACAATGCAAAAGGACAATCTACACCATTCTTAATCAACAAATGTCTACAACTTTCTACAGTCCTGTCATGTTCATTTCTGGTATGTTACTCAGCGGAGTTAATCCTTCTCATGATGTAAAATCTGAACTACAATAAATGTTTTACAAACACCTCATAACTAATGAATTAGGTTTATCTTTCAGCAAGAGACAAACCAAAAATGCTGAGTGTAAATCAAGGAAATGGAGCCATATATTGTATACTTTTACCAATTTCATAATGTTTGGGATAGTTACAGTATTATGTTATTGATGATTTTCTGCAGTATAATTCAGAGTTGAGAACTGTTTTCAATGCTATGATGTAGAATAAATCCTTCAGCATGGAAAGACTTGTGAAAAGTTTCAGACAAAAAGGACAATTGTACAGTATTGACATGTCACAACATTCAGTACTGTACCCTGTACTGAGACTACTTCCCTTACACATATATGAATCATGTCAACTATTTCCTCTTTACAGGTACAAACTGTTTGTTTTGCCTCTTAATTAATTTTAGACTTTTAGAAAGAAAGGCCAGTGATCTTACAGTAGCTGAAATATAATTTTTTAGTTGGGGCAATACATAACATCTCACTGTCTCAATGTACAAACTTGCAAAACATAAATAGAATTTTGGTACAAGGGCTCACATCTGCAAATGAAGTTATGAATACTGTAATGTCCCCTATTACACTGCATCCTGTAGATAATTTTAATCCAAGATTCCTTGCCGAGGATCAAAGTGTACACTATCCTGCATCTGTATCATTGTTTAACACATCAGGACAAATGACAAAGTGGTAGGGCACAAAGTATAATGTCTGTAAATGGAAGCAGAGCATAAGTTTTATATTTACTACATGATCAGACTATTACTCACTCTAAACAGAGTTTACAAATGTACAATTATTCAACTGAAAAGTAAATCTAATACAATGATGCATGAATAAAAATGCAAAAGGTAAATAACATGCACAGGACATAAACACTACAATATACTGTATTAAATTTGCTAAAACATATGATAACAACTTACAGTAATGGCACAACACATCAAGGCATGCTCATCCATCTCCTTTGTCATCATCTTGAAGAGCTGCTTCCGTTTCTCAAAGTCATCAGTGTAACCCCCAATGCTCAGGTCAAGGTGGGCTGACACTCCTGATGTTAAGTCAACTAGTGCATCACTCAGATTACCTCCCTGGAAAATATGTGCCATTTAGTTGATGTAGTACCATACTTTATAATGTCATCTCTTGTATATTACGGGGCCGTTTCTCTACAGATTTCATAGCCCTTTAAACAATGTGACAGAACAGATCCCTTACACGTATACTGAAGTGGTGTGTATTCTGGCATAGATTGGAAGAATCAGTAGTCCTCCAATGCATTCATGATAAATATTCCTCATGAAGCTTATACTGTACAGTACTGTATCTACTAACCTCCAAAGCTTCATAGGATCCGTGCAGCTTAGCGTATGCCTTCTCGAGGAGAGCGCACCAGAACTCGCCCTTCTCACGGGAATGTGAGAAGATGAGTTGACCATCGATGGTGGGTAACAAGTCGTCCACCACCACCTCCAACCACTCTCCAAACCTCCAGAACCGGAACCGAAAGATTCCTGGGTGCAGGTCACCATACTCTTGGTCTTTGTAGTCTGGGATAACCTGCAACATACAGTATAAGAGATTAAAGATACAGTACCATAAGATATATGTATATCATACAGGTATACTGATAAGCAAAAAAAAGTTGCATCTCCAATAAAATAATAAATTTCTCTATGTACCTATATTTCCATAAATAACAAAATGAGTTCAGTATGACTGACCCTGTGCCAGAGTTCTTTGACTCCAGCGAGTGTAGCACAGGCGGCCACATACCAACAGTTCCCCAGTTGTCCCTGTGTTACATCTTTGGCACTTACACCCTCGATGAAAAGCTGTGGTTTGTCAACAATTTCCTGCAATAATCAGGAGAAAAATGAGGTAGAATATTTCCCAGGCATAGGGTAGGACACATTAAAATTCCAGTCAAGACAAGTCATAATGATAAAACTTTCTTAGATAGAATAATTGATAGATTGATAGCAGGGAAAATGGAGGAGGAAGGTTAATTTAAAGGAGGATGAGAAGAAAAGGAAGAAGAACTGAATAAGGAAGGGGGGGGGAGGAGGATTAAAATTAAGAGACCATCCTCAATATACCTTTTTCGGTACACTATAAATGATGTTACTAGTATGTCATATTATGTTACCTGTGGACGTTTCCATGTAACGACCCCTGGTGGCTGCTTGGAGAAGTAGAGAGAGGAGTCGTGTGGTGGAAACTTTGGGTCACTGAACTTTTCTCCTGTAGAAGGGAAGAATTTGGATATGTATAAAAAAAAGTATGTGGGAAGGAAGGAAGAAAAGGACTTGTATCAGAAAAGTATGTGGAAAGGATGGGAAGGAAAAGTATCAGAAAGGTATGTGGGAAAAAATGTATCGGAAAAGTATGTGAGAAGGAAGAAAGGAATGGAAGTGTACCAGAAAAGTATGTAGGAAGGAAAAATATTAGGAAATGTATCAGAAAATGTGGCTCGGGGAGAATAGTCACATTCAATCCTGGAATATACAAGGTGTTCATGAAAGATCTATTGTATTGGACAACTGTAAGGCTGATGATAAAATTATTAAGATGGTCATATAAATTATACCAGCCTGACAATAACTCTATTATATAATGCCGATGACCATCATTATGAATTGTACAGTCGTGGACAATAATAATCCACATAAGGATGACTAATGTAAATGTTTGATTGCTTCCCTCTGTTCGTTAGCTGAGACATTTTCCAATAAATAGGTTAATTACCATCGTCTATTTACTGCAAGCAACTACTCACTATTCAAAACCATGACGTCATAAGAGAACGTGAAAATTTAGTAAACAATTTGAGTTATTCCAAGGTCGAAAAATTATACTTATTATTAGACCTTGAGTTATTCCTATTTGTTTGTCCACGACTGTACTCGCGCTAAGGACGTCTCATGTCAGGGAATCGGGACACAACTTCTGACCGCGAATGTACATATATCAGTTCTTTTATATTTGAAGTCTTACCTCTACTCATGCATCCTTTCTTGAGCTTGGAGTAGTTCTGGCCTTGGAAGGATTTGTGTTTCGAAAAGAACCCCATCTTGCACTTCAGACTAGGCTACCGTGGCATCCTCTATTGTTCTTGTATGTGTGTCTGTCCGTCACCTCTCACACAATAGTTTTCCTCCCTTCTCTCGTAACTAGCCTTTATAACACAACCATGATCTGTAAAAACAAGAAACATTGCGAAGACTTTAACATAAATATACGCAATAAGAACTAAACTTAGTCAACCCGGTCTGAAACCACATCGACCGTGTAGCCCCAGTATTTATAGATCTACTAATTAAGAATCCTGTCTGATACGAAATGAACCCTGGACATCCTTTATCTGTGCCTGACATAGCCTACCAAGGACGAGGCTCAAGTAAACAAGACCTTCTGTGTGCATTGTGAAACTGCCAAAGAAACATTACACATTGGTGTTAATAGGCGCTACCTCATTACATTTTATCCTGACTCACCCCACACACACACACACAGGAAATGCACCCTTAGTAGGCAACTTGATAAGCATTTTTTTTGTCTGTCACATAAATATTATCACATAAAACCATAACGATCTGACTCATAACGAATCTATCACACCCCACCTACACTTGAGAGATAAGACTGTGTAGCCTAATCAGTCAGATAATAATCATACTCTTCTTGGTCTCTTCCCTGAAGGTGCTTGAAGAAAAAGGTTTCGTACAGTACAATAGTTTTAATATCACATTAAAGCTGGATATAAATTAGTCTATCTGTATCTATCACTCTTCTAGTAGCTATAATTAGCTCCTAGATCTCTCTCTCTTTTGCGAACCGCCTAAGGCAAAAGCTCGCTCCAGCAACTCCCCTTTTAGTTATAGGGGCGCTGCTGGTAAACCAAACAACAACAACTCACTCTCACTCTCACTCTCACTCTCTCTCTCTTCAATGTGGGCTGCAGATCCTCACTGTATTAGACTTTAGATTTGTCTGTTCCAGCCATACATAAGCAATACAGTATAAAGTTCTGCATTCCTTTCGAGCTAGTCAGACGTCAAATGCCAAGCGTAGAATGATTATTATACGCCCAACTCACTTCTAAAAACCATCTGTAACGCACACCCATACATACTGTAGCCCAATCAAATCATGCCAAGTAACATCATCTCTCATCACGCCCCAAATCCCCGTAGGACACAGTCACCCCCAAATTATCCCCGAAACACCCACCTCAGTCACGCCCCCGAAATTCCTCCCTTTAACACCCATCACCGGTACTCGTAACATTACAATTCCTGGAGCTGGCCTTCCCTGTAAAATGTCAACAAAGAGCATCCACCAAGGGACGTCTCAGCTAGGGAATCGATATCTTCAAAGGTCACCAGAGTAAGGAATGTGGGCTTAGAAAAAAAAAAGTTGTTATGAACAGGAAGGTGGATCAAACCAGACAAGTTAAAACAAGTTCTCCACTGAGTATGGCTGTATACATTTTCAGTACAGTACCCTCAAGGCCTCAACCACAATTATAGTAGGCCAAGTATACACATCGAGGTCGAGTTGATATTCACATTTCACGGGGTGTAAGGGGAGGTTCTCTTTCTGGTGAATTGGAAGGTTACTGATTCCTTCAAACTATGTCACGAAACAGAGCTCCTACTATTAATAACAATGGGGTAATCTGTTTACTGACATACCGTAGTTTGGAGGAAAACCAGACCTTCCAATTCACCTACTAGAGAATCTCTCCTTCAGTGGTCAGGAATGAACGCCAGCTAATCACTAGTTTACCAGGCCATAACGTTACCATTCTACCACCATCTTGTACACTCATGATACCTATTTTCTGACCAGTGTGAGTAGGTTATAGTGATGTGCAGGTGTTATATAATCTACCCACAAACACTGCCCTAGTCTCATTCTATCCTCTGATGATTTACTGCTCTCCTTTCGAGTGTTCTAGTGAGTGCGTTCTCTGCAAGGTTTATCGATGGTGCTCCCGCTGTGTGTTGTTACTTAACTTACTTCCTGTCCACTGCTGATAACTCTATTACTCCACTCAGACTGTCACAGCCACTATGCGTCATTGTCATTATCACACCGGGACACTCACACACCTATCTACACACATATACTTACTCACCCCTTCATTATCACACCGGGACATTCATACACCTATCTACACCCATCCTTGGCCATGTCTACACCTGTGACCTATACACTCACACACCCCTACGCTATTTTCCTTTGTTTAATAATATATTAGTCCGGCTTATGTATTCAAGACCTGCGGGTCATTATTTATTATTCTATTCTGTTTCTCACTCTTCTAACAACGATCGAATTTGTTCCCATCGATTCACGCCATGCCAAGCTGGGGGGTCGACTAGCTGTTCATGTATTATAATTATATTTATTATTACATAGATGTAGGGCTTATAAGTCATGACACATATTTCAGAATTAATTAAAGGACGTGTACAATTATTCACTGATTTTTAGTAGACTATTTTATACGCCAAAAACCCCAAAAGAACATGTCGGAACATTTTGTAATAGAATATAACTATGAGTTTTGTTATGTGCAACGCTAAACCAGGCAGAATCGATCCAGTCAAGAGAGGTTACCCGTGCTGAGTAGCCTAGTTTGATCGGACGGCATTACGGTACCAGATTGAAATGATTATAATGAATGGGGTTAAATAGAGCAACTGGTTTAAATATAAATTGCAGTCATTATATAATTGTTAATGTAATGTAATGTACAGTTGAGCAAGTAGAAAGTGCAAGAAAAATATGGCTGAATATGGCAACATTTTCACAACCATTCAAAGTTCAGCCAATCACGTTCCACCTTACATTGGCTCAGGGTTCCCAGTGATTCATTCATAAAAATAAAAGGGCTTACTATCCAAACAACTGCTAGATGTTGCTATATACAGTTGCTCGCTCAAAAAACAATGTGGCTACTTCTCACGTGAAACATTCTGACACCTCTGACGACTGCTAGGCTGTAGTGGAAAGCGGCCGGAAAAAACACAAACTACAGTAGCCTTGTTCGTTTGGGATATTATCGAACTCCATCGGCCTGATAGATTTTTGATCGACTGTTCCTATCAGCAAATAAGAGGTGAAGCGTGAAACCATCCTAATGAATAATGAGGGAGCTGGTATAAAATTTCACCAGACTGAAAAATATAGAGCAAAAAACCAGCCGTTATCTATGCCAAACAACACACGCCTTCCCACACCACCACCCTGATCACCTCGTTCCACACACACCAGCCAATGTAGAACACCTTATCAGTCCTCATAATCAGGACAATAAAGAGCCGTGTGTGTATTGTAGTGTTGCAGAAAAATTGATTTTTTTATCACCTGTTGACAATATGCACTTATTTCCATAAACAAATATTGAATAATTTTGAAAGATATATGAAAATTATATAACTTTACATACAAATGTTTATTAGTTTAGACCACTTGAAACCCAAGTACCTTATCGAAGTTACATAGAGCAACTGAATTCTTTAAACTATTCCAAACAACAAGCCACCATTATTTTCGTTCATCTAAATTTGGTCCACTGTTTTTCCTGGCATAGGCCTACTCTTGAGGGAATCAAGTCATTCTATATGTAGGCCTACCGTACTATGCAGTCTCTCAAAGGCCCAGCGCTGTGACAAAGACAAGCTCCCAGGGTAAAGTGTCGTTACTGTTACTGTGTTTGTCTGTGTATGTGAGAAGAGTGGCATATAAGTAAGGAAATATTATAACACCAAATATACAGAGAGAGAGAGAGAGAGTTATGCAAAAAAAAGTCTTCGGACACTATATGCTAATAACATTATCAATCTGTTGTTATCATCCAACTAGCTATGTAATAACTAGTGTTGTCGTGTTTGACTATAATAATCGTTCAATCTTGGCTTCCCGTTTGCATATTATCGGTTCCTAACTCATTCTCTCTCTCTTTCTCTCTCGTTTCACATTCCGTCTCAGAGGTCCCTTCTCCCGTTTTTCCGTTCTCCTTAATTCCCTATTTTCAGTTTCTCTCTCCTTCTCACTCCAACATCAAATTACTTCACCTGCCCTTTCCAATTTTCTCATAGCCTTACAACACCAACCCTCTTCTAACACCAAACCTAAACCTAACCTAACCAAGCCTAACCTAAATCTAACCTAACCAAATCTAACCTTACTACACCAATCCTAGAATCTTCTAAAACCTAACCTAAACCTAAACCTAACCAAACCTAAATCTAACCTAACCTAACCTTACAACACCAACCCTCTTCAAAATCCTAACCTAAACCTAACCTGACCTGACTTCCTTATCGAACCTAATAGTCTCTAGTACCTTCCCGTGTCATTATTTTACGCCACTGACACGCCAATAGGAAATTCGGATGACCTAGCTATTTAGTATACTCATGTGCTGTTCCTCTTTATCTTATCAACAACACCATCATCATCACCATCATCACCATACGTATTCCACTACCATTATCATCACCATACCTACTCATTCCACCATCACCACTACCCATTCTCATTCCACTACCAATACAGTATCATCACTTATACCACCCATTTTCATTTCACTACTATCACCATCACCACCCATACTCATACCATCATCATCACCACTCATACTCATTCCATATATTATTCCCTCCAGTCACAAAGTACTAAAATTGTCAGGAGTTTGTAAGAATATATAAAAAAAAGACAAAAATATCATGACACTGAAAGCATAATAAAAGAAAATGGGGCCACATGGATTCCAGCTAGAGATAAAAAAAAAAATATATATTTATGACATACATTATTTTCAAAGTTTATCCTAACACTTTTTATATTCAAGTCAGACAAGAGAGGCGACTGTACCATACTTTTGAGCTTGACTGTACGAGGGTAAACACAAACCCATGAGATGATTAGCGTTCATTTGGGTTAATTATAATGATTGCTGTGAGGGTAATATTAATCATCTACCTTGGGTGAATTGAGGGGGTCGAGCATGTATCCTATGTATGTATCTTCAGTGTATGTCTGTCTGTCACTATGAGAGTAAAATTAATTTGTTTATTTTGCATACTATTAAATTATCAAAAATGCCAAATCAGAAACGGTAGAGGAGGTTAATTAATAAGGAGGAAATGTAGTGTTGGTGAATCTGGAGTAACTGTTGATTCCTCCAAACTATTCCAAGCAACAGAACACCATTATTTTTGTTCATATATGGTCCTGTTTCCTGGCATACTTTGTTGGAGGAATTAAGGCACTTCAATGTACCCAAATGTATACTATCCCCTTAAATAGTAGGCTATACACTACACCAAACCTATCCATTATGTGTGTGTGTGTGTGTGTGTGTCCCTGGACTGACGTACAGGCATTACCATCCACATTATTAGGTGGATCGATAGTCTTTGGCCCTGTTTCTCTATTCCACTCTCTCCACTTCACCACCATCAACCACCTACTTACTCCCCTCCACCCCCACCATTCATTCATTCCACCACCCTCATCCACCTACTTACTCCCCTCCACCACTACTATACCACCACCCATCCATTCCACTATCCTCATCCACCTACTTACTCCCCTCCACCACCACTACCACCACCACCATCCACTCCACACCATCATCTCTCCACCACCACAACCAACACCTTCACCTACTTACTTATTCTCCTCCACCACCACCATCACCCTTTCATCATCACCACCATCACCACCCACATCCACCTCTAACACACCCACTTAATTAATTTCACCATCCACTTACTTCATTCCTCCACTTCCTACCAAATTTCACTTTTTGTTATTCTTTAGATTTGTTTGTGTTTGTTTATTAGAGATAATTTTCTTCCTTTTTTCTTCACAACCACCACCACTACTACAACTACCACCACCACTACTACAAATACCACCACCACTACTACCATTACCAACACCACTACTACCACTATCACCACCATACTACCACTAACACCACCACCACCATTACCACTACCATTCATTCATCAGTCAGTGCCAACATAGTGCCATTCACTCTACTACTATAAACACTTTACATTACTGCCTTCCTTCATTCATTCATTCATTCCTCCTTCCTTTCATTCCTACAGTGTTATTCCCCGTATTACGCGCTACTAATACTCTCTCTCTCTCTCTCTCTCTCTCTCTCTCTCTCTCTCTCTAACACACACACATACATTCCTAAAAGAGTACGTGTGCGTGTTAGCGACTGAATGTACGAGTATGTGTATGCACGTGTTTGAGTGTGTGTGTGTGTGTGTGTGTGTAGTAAGCGTATAGTACAATGTGATCGATGTCCTGAGTCCTGACGTAGTTTATTTCTTTAAAGGTATACCAACCAAACTATTAGAATGAAAACAAAAGAAAAGTTAGATACGAGTACAATTGAAGCCACATGAAAAACACACATGCATGCACACACTTCAGACGGGCCTGCCTTTAAGGGGATATATAATTCACTTTTTGTTTACATTGGAGTGCCTTGATTCCTCCAAAGTATCGGTATGCCAGGAAACAGGACCAGGTGAACAAAAATAATGGTGTTTGTTCTGTTGCTTGGAATAGTTTGGTGGATTCAGTTGCTCCAGATTTACCAATACAAAATTTTCCCTTTAATCAAGTATATCATTATTGTTATAGAAGTGGGTGTGTCGCCTTTACACACACATACACATACACACACACACACACACACACACAGTCTCATCCTACTCTAAACTCAATGACCCCCCCACCCAAGTTTCAAGTGTGTTTGTTTCATATTCCCGCAACTGTACATGGTGGGTGGCGTCTGACAGAAGAGAGGTTTTGGCGTTGTATTAAACTCCTAAAATTGTAAACTCCCGAGGGGGCACAGTATCCTTGAATTTGTCCAGAAATGACTTCCAGGGATTTTTTGCGAGAATTTTCTGGTACCGGTAAGTCGTTCTCGTGCGTAATTATTATTACAGTGATAACAAAAAAGAGCCAGAGGGTGAAAATATGAAATGAGAATGAGGAATAGATATAACTAGTCAATTTTGGGTCACACTCCTACTCACTTCCCAACACAACACTCACAGACAACACACAGCACAATACCAAACCACACAACACAATACAAGACCACACAACACACACAACACACTCACTCACTTCTCTACATGCATACACCTCCATACACTCACTTCTCTACATGCATACACCTCCATACACACATTCCATCACTCTACATTTCCATCGCCTCAATGACATTAAGAAGCCAATAGGCGTCAAGCCCCAATAACCATGCATATTCACTCTCACTTTAAACCCCAAGAAATTCTCAACTCTCTTCTCCCTCCCTCCCACAAAGTCCTTACATCCACGACATTGCAGATGGTATTATTAAACTACTTCTTCGAGGTAAAGTTCTCTTCGTCGCTCAGGTTCTATTATTTTGCAATGCGAATATAGCGACGAGACGCCTTTTCGTCGAAGGAGTAAGTTTAATAAATTATACCACCCTAAGTCCCTTCATCGCTTGATATCTTACATTATAATTATATATCAGCTGAAGGGAAAGCAGTGCAGTAATTTTCGCCACGTAAGTAAGAAAAAGAAACACTATATTAGTTGTGGTGGTGGTGGGGTAAACTGGAAGATTTCTTACCAGGAATCGACCCCCTAAACTCAGGTACAGTTGGCTCCACTAGTAACAAGCACAAGGTCCAAGGTTAGTTTGGCGAAATGAGGCATCACTGTTTCTTAACATAACGTCCTAAAGATGGATATATTTTAACAAGGGTGAGTTCTGTTCATTCATTTTTTTCTATTAATAGTAAACAAACACAGTGGTGCCACATTTCACTAAACGACAATGGACGCTGTGCTCGTTACTAGTGGAAACAACTGTACAGTATATGTTTTGTTGTAACTCTGAAGGACATGAAGAAGAAAGGGAAGGTGGAAGGAAGGGAAGGAGGAAGGAAAGGAAGGAGAACAGAAGGAAGGAAGGGAAGGAGGGAGAAAAGAAGGAAGGAAGGGAAGGAGGGAGAAAAGAAGGAAGGAAGGGAAGGAGGGAGAAAAGAAGGAAGGAAGGAAAGGAGGGAGGTAGAAAGGAAGGAAAGAAGGTGGGTAGAGGAAGGAGTCATCGACCACACCAACCATCAGATTACCCTCCCCCCCATCATTACGCCACTTGAGCCGGGGGTAATGAGGGTCATCACAGGTCCCAAGGGCATGTGTTAATTAGCAGAGGGCTCGGGAACGGACAAATGAGTGGGGGGGGGGGGCGAGGGCAATTTGTTAGTGGGAAATTTTGAGAATCTACCTATAGCTTACCGACTCCTCCAAACTGTGTAACAAAGCAGATTGGATTTGTTTTTCTCTTTTATATTGAGGAAAAAGAGGTGTGTTCTGACAAAGGACACAACCACACATACACACACACACTTCTATATCAAGGAAAATTAAGACGCACGCACGCACGCACACTTCAGTATTAAAGAAAATTAATTTAGTGGAGCACATGTTTTTGGTAAACTGTGATTTCTCCAAACGATCCCATGAATCAAATCGCCTCTATGTTAATAATAGGGGATCTCTTTCTTTATATAGAGGTGCTCCCCTTAACACACACACATACACTAACTTACTGTATCGATGCGTTCACACACAGACTCACACTTGCTATAGGAATGTAGCAGAAGGCTCTTGCTTGGTTCTTTGTATTAATTCATTTCTTAGCGGATAATTCTCCAAAACTTTCGTGCGTATTTTTCATAAATGTTAAATATTTATATGAGTATCACATGTACTACAAAACTTTCACTTTTCTGGTATAATGACATATAATATTCTGTTAGTCATGTCTAGTTCAAGATTTATTCAATTTAACTTTAATTTGATGTAGCTCATGTGATATATAATGAACAACTATCACTGTAACGATAACGAGGATGATAACACTACGTTTCAAAAATGTGTTTATACATTCGATTGCTGACAACAGTTGTAGAATTATCATTACCGGTACAAATTTTAATTCAGTATTAATAAGTAGGCTATAATAATCCGTGTGAATTTAAACTTACTTGTTGGATATTCTATGCCCCGCAGGCACTCTTTCAATATTATTAAACACTATAATCACTTGTCGGCCTTGCAATACACAAAACAAGTACGATAGAACCGAGAAACAGGTTAGTTGTGGCTTGTGTGGAGTAGTACGGTACACACAGAATGACATCACAGCCAAGACTGTGTGTGTCTGACACTCTGACTGTCCTAGCAGCGAGCTGAGCGAGGGGCCACCACGTGACCACCGTGCACTCACCCGTTGTCAAAACAAAACATGTGCCGACGCAGAAATCAGTCATAAAGCCTTTACCTACATCGACACAAGATTAATTTTAGCTACACTTGCCAGGTTTTAATATTCAGGGTAATGTTATATACAGTGGATGATACTGGATTAGGCGCGCTCCGGTGGCGCGTAAGTTATCGTATATCACCACTACCCACCTTTATTTATGGAAAAAAATTGAAAAAAAAAAGTGGCAACTTCCTAATGAAGCAGGCGAGACACCCCCCATATTTAACGTACATTAGTATACTTAGTCATCAGGGTGTTAGATTTGGCTGTCTCTTCCTTCCGGCGATTTTTCAAATACACAGACTATAGTACCGGGCGTGTAGCCTATAGGGGAGACAGTTTGCTTATGGTAGGCTATACACCTACCTGTATATCACTTGATCTTGGTATACACTTGAAATGTTTATGTTTGCACCAGGCACAGGAAAACAACTCAAGTATTTCTGGAAGTAACTCAGCAAGGATGACAGAGATACACTATATTGTTTTTCAACATCACACCAAGGTTTTCTCTGTAATCGGTAACTTTAAGGGGGGGGGGAGTTTTGTGTTGGTAAATCTGGAGCAACTGAATCCTCCAAACTATTCCAAGCAACAAAACACTTCTTTTGGCTCGTCTGGTCCTGTTTCCTAGCATACTTTGGAGGAATAAATGCACTCCAATGTACCAAAAAAGAATTACTACCTTAATGGGAGAACCTCTATTGGGGAGTGCTACTGGTTCCTCCAAATTAGTGCAGGAAACAAATCACCTCAACGTTACAAAGAGGGTGATCTGTTTCGTGACAACGTTTGGAAGATTCGGTAGCTCTCCAATTTACCGGAAAGAAGTTCGCCCCTTAACCCCCCTCCCTGGAAGATTCATTAATAGTGTGGGTTTGTGTGTGTTCTATGTCCACCCCATACTGTACACCAATGAAATAATACACATAACAATCAAAGTTCATAAAGGTTTGGAGATTAATGTCATGGGTGATGCGTCAGTGTTGGAGGAGAAAAATGGTGTGTCAGTATGGTGAATGTATGTGTGTGTAGGCGACGACCAGCGGCAGGTGTGTGTGTATGTATGTATGTATGTGTGTGTGTGCATGTTAGAGAGTCCTCCCGGTTGCTGGAGGGCCAAGGTAACCTTGACGCCGGCATCTCTCTTCTCTCTTCATCCCTTCAGCATACAACATTGTCATTCTTCCCCCCTCACTTCAAAACATATCCTCAGTGATTCTCCTCCCTCATTCATTCTTCTAATCTACTTTTTCCCTTCCTCATACCATCACCTTTCTTCCTTCCTTTCCTTTAGTATATCGTTATCACCATGTGGCTTTCTTATTCATATTTTCGTTCAGCTGGCACACACACACACACACACACACAAGGGGGCCCTCTCATGACTCTTGCTTCTCTCAAACAGATTAGGCTACGAGTATTTGCAGCTAAACTATTCGGTCAGTGTCGTATAATTTAGTTCCTACATTAGTATGCTGGGGATATCGGTAATTAATATATATTATATCTGAAATTAAAGTTTTGATGTTATCTAACAAACGCACTACATTTCACTTTAATAGTACATGTTGTGTTGTGGATCTGGCATCACTGCATGTATGTACGGAATAGCAATGAAATCCTTGAGGTGAGATGAGGTAATGACCTGATTTGGCCTCACTTTTAATAACATTTAATAACAATGATCATCACCTTAAGGACCCCCGTGATGTAGTCAGAAAATTGGAGGTTAGCGAGTCCTTCAAACATTGCCACGAAACACCACCTACATTAACAATAATGATCTTGTTTCGTGACATAATCAGGAGGAATCAGAATCCATCAGCAGGTTTCATACACGGTTACAGTTCAATCACAATAATAATAATAATAATACGATATATATCATGATGACAAAAAAGTTCTAAACACGGATACGAAAGCACAAGCAGAGATGATGGTCATGGTGATGTTGATAGTCCGGGGTAGCCACGTGTATGCTATTATAGTCGGTGATGGTGGTAGTCTTGTAGCGTGACCAACTAACACATCTCACACACGGGACCAAGGCCGTCTATCTCACTCCAGCAGCAGGTACAGTCACGATTCATAAGTATCTATGCATGCAGCAGGTCTTGTTGTTGACATTTCCAATCATCTGATATACCTATGTTAGTGAATCAATGACGAGGATTATCAGGTTACATAGGCTATATATTTACTGGAGCCATAATAGGTATATACCCATTTTTTGTTGTTCAAGCTTCCAAGCGTCTGACATAATATCTATAGTGATACATTGATGACGCTTATCATGTCACATATATATTTACTGGAGCCATAATATGTATAGGCCTATCCATGTTTTGTTGTTGAAGTTTCCAAATATCTGATATACAGTAGCCTAGGCACCTATATAGTGAACCAATGAAAACGCTTATTATCCTGTTTCATACTCATTGGTGCTCGTTTTGGGCTACATCATGCAGACATTTCGAAGCAAACCTGAGGATATTTATTATGGCTCGTGACTGTACCAACCAACAATTATTCTAATAAGGCTCTGTCCCACTGCCTCTCCCCTGTAAGTAGTAGTCTCCCCGTGCTGTTGTATACATGAATTTACGGTACAGACAGTGGTAGATGCTCACCTTCTCCCTGTAGTAAGTTCTTAAGATATCGTTGGTAAATCTGGAACAACTGATTCCTCAAAACTATTCCAAGCAACAGGACACCATTAGTATTGTTTATCCAGATCTGTTTCCTGGCAAAATTTGGAGGAATCAAGGCGCTCCAAAGTACAAAAAGTATACTTTCCCTTCAGCGCCCAAATACCAGAGATAGAAGTTAGTGTTTGTGATCTGTTAATGGTAATAAGAGAGTATAGCCAGAGTAGCCTAGCCGTCACTGCATGGTTACTGGAGAGAGATAAACACCTTCAATCTATAGGTTGTATCGCGACTTCGTGTGTTCAACTGTATACGTACCGGTACCGCTGTGAGATTTCTCTTCACCCTGACACGTCACACTTGAGTACCACCGTGAAATTGATGATAATGATGATAGTTTTGTGTAATTACCAACCAGTTCTCCCTGTCCCATTGTCTTTCCATGAACGTTCTGTTTGGACCAGAATCACTCACTATCAACTCTTCAAATGTCCTTTCTGTCCTTCCTCCCTCCTCTCTATCAACTTTCCCCATGTCCTAAGATTATTTCTAAACTCTTCAACCATCACTCATATCCTTCTTTATCCTTCGTGCGTGTTGTCCATCCTCTCTATCATGCACCTTCTCCCTCGTCCTACAAAATATTCCTCGTACAGTTAGTCAGTCAGTCAGTTACATCACTCAAGCTTGCTGTATAGAAGGAGGAGCTAGGTAGGAATGAGATATGTCGTGTTGCTGATGATGCCAGTCCCGTGTAATTATAACCAACCAAAGGCCAAAAGGGGGACACACACACACAAGGGTATAGAGAGGGAGGGACCTTATACCTGGTGGGTGGTGTTCTTGAAAGGGTCACGTGGGAACTAGGGCCAAGTGATTTACATACACGCGATTTGTGGCGCTTCCCCCGTGTGGTTTATTTATATTTTCTTTCTTTGTGTGTGTGTGTTAAAGTCGGTGCAGGTATTCTTGTTTAGTGTGTGTGTGTTCTTGCTTATCGTGTGTATGTGTGTGTGTGTTCTGTATTATTGTGTGTGTGTGTGTATTCTTTCTTATCGTGTGTGTGTAGATATATAATAATTGTAGGTATATTCTTGTTTGCTTATCGTGTATGAGTATTGATTTAAAGATATAATTTATATCTGCTGTGCAGGTATTCATGTTTACCGTGTGTGTGTGTGTGTATGTGACGTCATCGCTCTCACCCAGCAATAGAATCAGGGACAACGCACGACACCAAAAACCAAACGAGGGTGGAAGGTCATTCACTACACGACTTCCTCCCATCCTACTGTTTCCATGGTGCGTGTAACCTACCTAACAAATCACATAAACATAAACAGTTATTTCCACCACTACCAAAACATATTATAGTTAATTTTCTAAAGGTGTTACATAACGGTCTGTCTCTCTAAGACATATTATATTCATGACTATAACATATTTTTTGTCAATATCCTTCGTTACATATAAAGCGTTTATAGACAAAAACATTCATTCCTACAACTTCACAACTTCAATCTCCTTCATTGTAGGTTCTGTTTCGTTGTCACACAGAGCTTGGAGGAATCAATAGCCTCCTATTATATGGTTCAACAGCATCCTAATCTTTCTTCTCTGTTTACTTGTGTCACAGTTTGGAGGAATCGACAGCCTTCAAGAGCATCATAACCTAACTCCTCCCATCCATTTAATTAAAAGGAAAACCTCTTAATAATTTGGAGTGCATCTGATTCCTCCATACTATACCAGGGAAAAAAATCACCACAGAATTCCTATATTTATTAATAGATCTGTTTCGTGACATAGTTTGGAGGATTCAGTAGCCTTCCAATTTAACCCTCCATAAAAAAAAAAAAAAAAAAAAAAAAATCTTCCTTAATCTTGAAAATGGATTCCCGTGATTATGGCTCAAGGATTATTATCTATTTACTCTTTCATCTGACGGTCGATTATCTAACAATTTCTCGGTGTAATAGTGACGATTAGTCGATTATAATAATATTTTTTGTCACATGATGAAAAGGGAAAAAGTCTGTTTGGCTACGGTAATTATTTGAGTTCCATCTGACCACTATAGTTATTTCAAATATATAATTATGTGATGGTGGTTGTGGTAATGGTGGATATAATATTTGTGGTGATGGTGATGGTGGTGTTTATAATATTAGTGGTGATGATGATGGATATATTGGTGATGAAAGATGTAATATTAGTGATGATGGTGATGCTAGATACAATATTAGTGATGATGATGGTGATGCTAGATACAATATTAGTGATGATGATGATAATGGTGTAGTACCGTGGAGAGTCTGTCTGGCTGGTTGGCTAGTTGGCTGGTTGGTTTAGGCTAGGCTATTCGCGGTATGTCTGTCTCCCACACCCTCTAGATCAGCCACGCCCTCTTACGTCTCCCAAACCTAGTCCAAAACCCCCTCAACCACGCCCTGTCATGTCTCCTAAAACCTCTACAAACACGTCTCCCAAACCCATTCCAAATCTCCCTAAACCACGCCCTGTCACGCCTCCCAAAACTCACGCCCTTTCACATCTCAAAATCTCTCAACCACGCCCTCTTGTCCCCCAATCTCTCTCTACCACGCCCTGTCACTTCCCAAATACCATGTCCCAAACCCTTTCAACCACGCCCTCCCACGTCTCCTAACATTCCCACAACCACGCCTAGTCACTTCTGCCAAACTTTCTCAACCACGCCCTGTCACGTCTGTCTGTCTCTGTCTGTCTGTCTGGTTTACTGTATCTATATATGTACCTTATTACACTTCCTATGCCATAAACTTCCCACTAATACCTCGTAATGAATTCACTATGGTTGGACTTTCATAGTCCTAGAAAAACCTATTATTAACCTAGCTATTTATTAAACCTAAATATTAATCCTTAGGCTACTTCACCAAAGAAAGGAAAAATATTATACACATTATTAAATATGTAAATACGTTACCGAACATAAATGTGTCAGTAGAGCATCAATTCATAAAAGTAGAAAATTATGAGATGCACAAGTAAAACAAGTACCGGTAAAGTTATCACAAAATGTATGTATAAGAAAAATATATATAAAGATTAAATGGCGCCGAGAGAAATCATGTAAATGCAATGGTAAACATCCGAGAAAAACTATAATGGTAAAACTATCGAGCCAGTGACACATTATACGACATTTTTGGGCTATTTGGGTTGTTTTCTTCCTCATACCTCCACCAGAATGAACTCGTGGCGGGGGGGGGGGGAGAGGGGAGGAATCTGGGGGAAATGGTCTCCAGTGATCTACTAATCTACTTCCCTTTATATGCGTGTAAAATGTGGTACTGTACTGCTGGTGGTTTCCGATTCCTCCTGACTATACCACGAAACAAGCTCATTTTAATAATGTAGGTGGTGTTTCGTGGCAATGTTTGAAGGACTTGCTATCTCCAATTTTCTGACTACATCATGGGGGTTCTTATTTAATTAAGGGGGATGTATATTGTACAGTGTTGCCTGTTGGTGGTAAATATGGAACAACTGCAGTGATTCATCCAAACACTTCCAAGTTACAAGATACCATTTATTTGTTTTCATTGGTCCTATTTCCTAGATGACATACTTTGGAGGAACCATGGCACTCCAATGTACCTAAAGTGTATTATCTCCTTATATATATATATATATATATATATATATATATATATATATATATATATATATATATATATATATATATATATATATATATATATATATATATATATAAATACTGTAGGCTAGATATACTCGATCCTATTACCGTTTACTGATTTATTATAAACTCCGGCGGCAAATAATTCTGATTTATTCCAAATATTTATTTTTCCGTGGCATTTTACTTTCAATGTATTGCAGTTTACCCATAAATACCTCATGGGGACAAATATCAGTGTTGGACCAGCGCCAGACGATTCCAAATGACACATATACAATGAAATACCCAATTAAACCATGTAAGTGCCCACCCTCAACGTATAGTAGCTTGAGTTATCCAGCTTTTAAAAGGAGTCACCTATTATGGGAAATTGGAAGGCTACTGAATTCCTCCAAAGTATGCCAGGAAACAGAATCCCTCCATATGGAATTATACAGGGGATACGTTTTATAGCTGAGTTTGGAGGCTTACATTGACTCCAAATGAACCACAAAAGCTAGGTTGCATGATTCCCTTAACTACACAAATATATATTATCAGTTATCAATATGCAATTAACGTACATGTCAGTGATATATTATATACGTAGAAGACCCAGATGGCATTGCAAAACCATCTCAAAGTCATGAAAAATTGGTATATATTATTTTTTCTTTATATATAGGCCTACGGACTTGCACACACACAGGCCTTATCGCAAACGAGATAATATGCATGTGTAAATAAACACACACATTAATATACATACACTAAGCCTAGATCAACCAATTAAAAGTCCTAACGTTAGCTGTGGTGGTAGGATGTGGGGCTTGTCAATGGGGTAAACAAATCTGGCTCAAGGTGAAAAATAGTGGTGAAAACTTTGATAATGTTGTTTCTTACTTACCATGTCTTGTTTGTCTGTCTGTTGAAGAACTGGATGAGCTGGACAAATGGATGTATTCTTACACACACACACACACACACACAAACACAGTCCATACACTCACAAAAACGGACGGATACGGATAAATGGATGTGAACCCTTAGTGGAGGCACAACAAGGCACTACTGACAGCCACTCACCAGGACGAAAATAACCAACATACTGAACTGACTGTCTGACTATCGGTGACGGACTCAGGGCCAGGCAAGGTTGTCAGTGCCAGCAGCTGCGGCAGTAGTGTGGCTCCTTTAGTAGTGTTCACGCCCAAAATAGGACGAAAAGTAGCCCAATAATAGCCCAAACTTGGATGTGAAGTAGCCCAATAATAGCCCTAACTTGGATGAGAAGTAGCCCAATAATATCCTATTCTCATCCCTGTCTACCCCTCTAAGTTATATATACATTTGTTTGACATGTGTTTTAGTGGTTAATGCAAAAAGATTTATTGAAAAGTATCTTAATATACTATCAACAGCAGTTTTCATAAGGATAAATACACCCGTGATTGCCTAATGCTTCACATTTATAAAATAATTTGAATTGGCGTGAAAACTACAACCTTGGCAACATTGAAGTGGGTGGGACACACACATATTCTGCTGGTCTGAGTCAACTTTCGAAAATGTTGATAAGTAGCTAGTTTATGTCCTAATCCCGTATTACATAAAAATATGGTTTCATCTCACAGAATATCTATGCTGGAAAATACGTATACAGCGATTTCATTCAATAAAAGTCCAATATACAAATACCAAGGAGTGCCTCGTTGCTTTTGTGTCTGGCAATGAGGTTGAACATGCACCGAGTACGAAAGCTTTCCTCATATTATGAACAATTTTATCTAACGTAATATTTCACGACTAACGATCATAATACTCTACACATCGGCTTTTTATATTTTCAAGTTTAATTTGAAGTATTTTTTCATCAATTCTGAAGCATAAATCAATGAATAGAGGCCATATCTCTACGCAATTTAAACATAATATTCGAAGAACAATCGAACAATTATGAGAAAATGGGAATGAAGTTAGTGCATCATAGGAAACGGTTGTTACAGAATGTTTATTTAAGAAGAGTCGACAAATGCTTAGTTATGCTGCAACTCGCTCATAATTACAACTATTTAACTACTATGGTGACGAATAGTGTTGATAAATTTTCCACAAAGGACAGAACAGTACCACAACTCTTTTATGCATCATTGAAAAGGTCATACAACAGAGAACACCCACCCACACACACACTCTCTCTCTATAATTTCCAGTAGTTCTCTATCATTACCGTACATTTCATAGTACCTCAAAGTTTCAGCAACAAGCTACTGGGATTTTCTATGTATCTCTCTCTTTTACTCTCAGAAATAAACGTGTATATGAGTGTAAATGGTGCCGATGCTAAACAAATTACGTCATCGTTACAAATAAACATGACGTCACTGAGGCTGCCCCCTTTCCCTTCCCCTCCCTCCCTCCCTCCCTAGTCGTGTGGCGGGAAATACAGTTGCTAAAAAGGCTAACAAAACACAACTATTTACCATATTTTACACCCAGAGTGGCGAGGCTGGGAATTTACACCTGAAAGCAACTTATATATTCCCGTAAAGTCTTCCAGGTCTAGCTAATAAATTAATAACGCAATTTTCTTCCAGCCTCAAACCTCTCTCTCTCTCTCTCTCTCTCTCTATCAACGTAGCAAAACACTTTTTTAGCTTTAACCCCTCCCCTCTCTCTCTTACGGTGATATATTATAGTGTGTGTGTATGTGTGTGTTGATTGAGGAAGTAGCTATAGTGGCTTCCATTTCTGTATAACACATAGGCTACGGGTCCCTCCCTTAATTCAACGTTTATTGTGAATGCATAGTGTTGGGGTCTCTAGGTCAGTGAGGGAAACGTTTACAAGTCCCGCCCAGTCCTTAGTTACGAGCCTTTTTAGAGAGAGAGAGAGAGAGAGAGAGAGCACGGGACATACACACACATACATTCACACACAGACCATGGGACACACACACAAACATATCGCTGGCTCCCCCCCTCCTCCTCCTCCTCAATCCTGTTGGTGGTGGTGGTAGTGAGAGTGTGTGGCTTTGTTCTGCTGTTGGGCCTAAAGCAGATGAATCCAGTTACTTGCTCCGTTATTGTTACCCCTCGCCCTCTCTCTCTCTCTCCAACCTACAGTACACAAGACTGCTAGGCCTATATGCACGATACGAAAATGAAAATTTAGAAACATGTACTGACTTTTCGAAAGATTATTATACTGTATAATATTATGTAGTGACTTAAGCAGCATCTCTTCTACAAATTATTTAAATTTATAAATGCATTATTGTTATTCTAATTTACCATCACTGATGACAGATCCCCCAGACTGTAAGTACTGTAGGAGGTGTGTGTGTGTTCATATTATAATCTAACCGCGTTTAGTGCGTTGAAGAAGTTGAGGTAGAGGCCTGCTGATCTGGTGTCAGGAACTATAGTGGGAGTGAGTGAATGAGTGTATGTGTGTTTATGATGAGGGTTACGTCCACCCTCAGCTAGTGTACACACGGGAGGGAAGTCGAATATTCATAGCGGATGGAACTGCTGGCGATAAAATCAATACAGCGGCTGCCCGGCCGGCCGGATGTTGCCGCACTTTACTTTAATATATATATATATATATATATATATATATATATATATATATATATATATATATATATATATATATATATATAAATTAATAGAGAGAGAGAGACAGAATATCCTATGAATTTGATATTCAGATTGAGGTGGTAATTCATCATAATGAAAATAATACCACTTGACACTGGGTATTATGGATAGACCTACAACTATAACACTTCGACTCCTCGAAACTAAGGTTTCGAGCATTTGAACAAGATGACCGAACAATATACATTCAAAATACAATTTATGCCCGTATAGAATACCAGGAAAGTGACTGTAACTGATGCACAAAAAAAAAAATAGTATAAATTTAAGAGGGTATAACACATTTATCTCCGTCATCTTGTCGGACAGAATTGCATGACATGCTCCGTCTTCCAACTATTTGTCGGTAGGTATGATCGAGGTTCGAGGTACTGTGGAAATCGGCTACTGGGAAGGTTCGAACATTGAATTATAACTCGAGGACGGAGGAAGAAGGAGAAATATCATAAATGGATAATACTTTATGGTAGAAATATATAATAGCCGATAGGGATATCTTAATTGGTATAGTTTGGACAAGCCTAATGGGGGTGAGGGGCCGGGGTAGTATATGGTGTTGGTAAATGTGGAACAAATGATTCCTGTAAACTATTCCAAGCAACAGAATACCATTCATTGGTCTTGTTTCCTGACATACTTTGGAGGAATCAAGGCACTCCAACAGACCGTTATTACCTCCTTAAGTGGAGATTCTTTTGTTGAAAGGAAGGATTACTCAAAACTATGCCACGAAACAGATCCCCTATAATCATTGAGAGTATCTGTTTTCTGGTATATTTAGGAAGAATCAGTGGTCTTCAAAGTTATCAACAAGTGCATGTATCTCCCTTTATTCTAATTGTCATACCCCCTTATACTTTCTTGGTGCGTACGTGATTATTATAGTTTATTTTGGCTAAAGTTAAACTATTTTAACTGATATGGTTACTGGGAAACTTCACGCGGTCATTGGGTTAGAAAGCTTGCCATGAGGTGCGTGCATGATGGTTTACAACAGTCGAAAGGAAATGAGAAATGAGAGAAAGTTCCTTCCTCTATGACAGTGGAGGAAGTTTGGGGTCAAGAAAAAAAGAGAGAAAAAAAAACTATTCTTAAGTCTTTCCTTGCACGTCATCAGACCAACACATACCGATCTTTCGTGATCCTGTAGTATAGTACAGTTAGTACACGAATTCATAAATGTAATTACTTAATAAATGAACCCCGAATGACCATCATATGATTACTCTAAATACTACTTAAATATACTTTACTATCATTACTGTCAAGAGGAATATGTATAGATATATGTAACCTTTTATTACAAACATAGGCATGCGTATAAAAGTAACTATCGTGTACATATACTTTCCTAGCAGCTAGGACTGTGCAGTAGCTGCCATTGTACTTCCTGTGCGCGCGCCGAGGGGGATAAAGTCTTTAAAATATCAGCTAGCGAGTGTGTGTACACGGCTGCGTGATGTACGTAGAAGCAACACGCACACAGCGGCAGCTGTCGAGCCCTGCTGCTGCTGCTGCTGAGTGCTGGTAGGGGCGGGGAACGTTTGGTAGTGGAGAGTCAGACGGAGCGAGTTCAGTATGCTTCATTTTTACTCCTGTGAAAGTTCTCCAGATAAGTCACTTATCGTCCCAGTTCATTGAGTGTTTTCGGTGTCGTACCAAGTGTTGCAAGTGAAAACTCAAAGTCAGAGATGGAGAGTAAGTATGTGTATTTCACTCCATCTACTTTGAAGCTTCTAATATTTATTATTTAGTGGAGGTTTACATTACGTGGGAGGACGCGACTATGGTTGATTGCTTTCTGTATACTTTCTTATTAACCATATCAGTTTGAATTAATTAATCGTATTCACATGTCTAATAACAAAATATTACAAGATTCCAAGTCCAGTGTACTTTGTGACTGTCTACTTTATCGGTGCAGGGCAAACATTAGATTGTGGTGAGCCTTTGTTTAGGGAGAGACGCCAAGTAGTGAGTGGTACCGTTACCATGACAACACGACGCCGCAACAACCATGACGTCACAAATTATAGGTTGTGACGTCACACATCAAAACATTACGGGAATTGTAAACAGTGTTGCCATCTCTAATATTACCACGCCAATATGGGCGGTTTTTGCACAAAGATAGGCTTGAAACCTAGCCAGTAACAAAATTAATGTTCTAAGCATACCTATACAGGTTTGCTTTGCGTGAACTATATACGGTACTCATTTATCTAATCAAAATTGCCATAATTCCAAAAGAAGTGACCTTCCGTTATGCCTCATCCACTATTTTTGTAGTTACAACTCGCACTGGATGCACCACTCAAGTTCTCCACTCCACTCCATAGGACTCATCTCTATTCCCTCCATCTCTTCTTCGGTATGCCGTACCCAAGGCCTTACCTCCATCCCATGCCATACCCAAGGCCTTACCTCTCTATCCCACAGCTTCACTACATATTGAAAAAAATAATTTCTAAATTCTATTGTGGTTATTTTTCTGGAAGGGTAACGGTACTCTTTTGGCTACTTTTTGGGTGATTTTGGGCGGGAAAATCGCCAATTCTGTGGCAACTCTACACACGACCAAAATGGCGACCGGCCTTCATCTCGAGCAGTATTTAGAAAGTAAGTTCATGATGTTCATGAACTAAATTCGAGACAGTGATGATATGCAATCATTTACACAAAGGTTAACTGTTGATCATGTGGTATATCATGTGTCAAACCAAGTGATTAATGGCTATAATAATGCTATGAGTGTAAGCGCGGGAACCTATGGCTTTCACCCACATATCCAAATTTGGAGCCATATTTTACAACATCCCTGGTGTATACGATGGCTTGGTGACGGTACGACGGCTCTGTTGTGTATCTATGGATCCATCGTACCGTTACCACACCCTTGTATGTACCACAAAGGTTCTTGAATATGGCCCCAAGATGATTTCACCAAAACTCAATAAACTCTTGTTGCAACTTAATACTCGCACACACAAACACACACACAGATCCCCAACAATTACCAGATATTTATTACACTAAGGACTACCAACAGTAGGAAGAATTACCATGTTAAATTAGCTGTTTTTACTAAGGGGTTCTATTTGTTTGTTAACTTGACTTGGTCTAGGTTCAGCTGGAAAAAAAAATACAATGGTAATGTATTAGTTTAGTGACGGAATTACAACCACTATAACTCTTAGTGTGATAATAGTAACTTGTGTCTAATTGCCCATATCCAACTTGTGTAGGTTCATACTGTAGGCTAAACTTGTAAGAAATAAGTTAGTGAATTTTCAAGGATCACACCTCTTTATGTATTGGTATTTATCTAGACTATTGCCGTATTTGTAACGTCGTAATACTGACTGGCAATAGAGTAGATATTTACCTACCAACATGTATTTTAAGAAAAGTTGTCAAACTTACACTTCACAATATACACAAGGCCATCATGAAGGTTTGGTTATTGTGAAAAAGGTTAAGGGTATTGTATACTTTTGGTACATTAAAGGGTCTTGATTCCTCCAAACTATTCCAGGAAACTGGACTAGATTGATAAATATAATGGTGGTCTGATTAGAGGAATTATTTGCTTCTGATTTCCCTACACTGTACTTTGCCCTTTTGGGTCTTCCCTATATGACTATACTGTATAATTACAAGTACAGTATAGCTTTTCTGCCAGTGGTTAAAAACAATGAAATATTTTGTATACCTCACAATACACAAAAGTGAAAGTATTCTCTACTAGTGCGATGTCTTAGTATATTAGTTAACATTTTATAGTATTTTATTAGTCTATATGGTATGTAATATTTTATGATACTGATTTATTATAACTTTTTCAGGTCTAGAAAATCTACCAACAGAACTGCAACGAAATTTCCATTTAATGAGAGACCTGGACCAACGTTCACAGGATGTCATGCGTAATATTGATCAGGTACTGTGTTGTGTAAAAGTTTCAAGTAGTATCATAATCTCATTGTCATGGAAAGTTGATACAGTAGTTGCAATAATGAAAACAAAGATAGGATAGTTTCATTGGGCATATGTGTATTTGATGCTAGTATAAATTCTTAAGGATGAATGTAATAATTACATCTCTGATCTTTTTCCTCAGATTTCTGATGACTACTTAAACACAGTCAAGAGCCTGAGCCCAGAAAAGCGATCAGAACAGATGAGCAAAATACAGAAGATGTTCAACCGAGCAAAGGAATTCAGCGATGATAAAGTTCAGCTTGCTATACAAACTTATGAACTTGTAAGTGCCATTAGTTCACATGTTCTGATCTGTACTGTATTGAAGAGTTTATATTTGGTGGGTTAAGTTCACACAAAGTACCGATAATCTCACAGATTCACATTTCAGGTTGACAAACACATACGTAGACTGGACTCAGACCTGGCAAAGTTTGAGGCCGAAATTAAGGAGAAGGCACTCAACAACAACAAGAAAGAAGAGGAAACTAATAGCAAAAAGAGTAAGTACAGTACACAGTGAGAGATGCATTCATTGTAGCATACATTATGGTACTGTACATTTGTTTGATATTTTCCAAACCATACTTATTAGGTTTATCTTCACTCTACTGTACTTGCCAATACAGTTTAGTTCCATTTCAACTGCATATTTCAGTCTGTTTATCTTCAATCAATCATTAAAATCATAACAGATATCAGGAGGGCCTGAAAAACACTTGATAGGCATTGACAGATTGCCTATCCAGAATTTGACAGATTATTGAAGTTCATGCAAATGTGAGCTATACCAGAACAATGCATTTCAGAAGGTCGCAAGAAAAAGGAGGAGAAAGGAAAGAACAAACGCAAGGGAAACCAGTCCGATGAAGAGGAAACCACACCCAAGTCTGGCGGCCGCAAGAAAAAACCCAAGAAGGCGGAGTCGGACTCTGCCATTGCCTCAGTGCTTCCAGGACTGTCCATTGCACACCCCTCAGATGTACTGGATATGCCTGTCGACCCTAATGAACCTACTTACTGCCTCTGTCATCAGGTGTCCTACGGAGAGATGATTGCTTGCGACAAAATGGATGTATGTATAAATTTCTGCTTTGTTTTTCTTTTCTCTTTTTCTTTTTTTAAATTTTGGATACCAGATTTTTTTTGTGATATTTAAAAATCATCTGATAGTAATATGATATAACTTTTTGGAAACATGAGTGCTTGTGTCTTGATGAAAAAGCTTATTTGGATTAATTGGTGATAATGCAGAAGTTGTCAACAGTACGGTACAAACTTTTCAGGCATATATTGTATTCCTTATATAAGTGGCTTCTAAATGTTTTTGTTCAGCAGTTTATATGTCTTCTTAATCACCTGATATTGCCAACCCTGACTTTTCCTTCTCTTTCAGTGCCCGATTGAGTGGTTCCACTTTGCCTGTGTAGGACTGACAACTAAGCCAAAGGGGAAGTGGTACTGTCCAAAATGCTCCACAGAAAGAAAGAAAAAATAGTCCCACTAATTAGTATTAGTAAGATGTTATATTTTTTCAGAGAGGTTTATATAGTCTGTGCATTACGTGTGTGTCAGTCTTCACCACTGTGTCAACTGTTATGTATTAATAACTTAAAAAGAGAAATATGGTGTAGTTGGCTGTTAATATTTACAGTGGTGGTGACAGAGCAGGGATTTTTGGTAGATATAATGGATGAACTATAGTGTAATTATGTACTTTTGTTACCAATGAAGTGATGGGTAAGGATAATTACTGTACAGTACAGTGCATATGTGCAGTGACCTTTGAATTTACACTTATTGGAATCAGTTTAACTGGTATGCTATTTGAAAATTGGAACATAACTCCAGCTGTTATTAAATCTAATGGGATACTTTACTTTATTTTTTAATTATGCCATGCTCACAATACAGCTATGTAAATGACAACACAACTCATACATAAATTGAGAGGCCACTGTACTATATAGGTCTATACTATATAAGGACTCAGGGCAGTTCTTTCATAATTCTGCTGGTCACTCATATGTCATACCTTTTTATGTCGCTACATTATTCCCATCTTCATCTACATATTCCCTTCCCTACAAATATTTCTCACCCAAATCCTAAGCATTTCACTAAACACTTCATAAGTCCCTGGGGCTTTCCCCTTATTCATTCATTCATTCATTCAACTACTTCCAATCTCCTTATCACTCCTCCCTCCTACTTTGACATTACATGTTACATACAGTGCTTGCATGTGTGACTGGGTGGTAAGCCAATAATAATTGAAGCAATTTTCATGACAACTAAGAATGAAGTAAAGTTTGAAACAAGTGTGTGTGTGTGTTCTCTGTTACAAAAAGTTCAATCTTTGATAAGTTCTGCCTATGGTGATGTGGTGAAACCAGAGTGTGTGGAATGATCAGCTAATATAGAATGAAGTACAGTACTATTTATACCAGTGGAATATAAAAAGGTCCAATGTACAGTAATATGATAATATATATGTAAAGCATTCCATTACCTTCCTTTAAACAAGGTCCTGGTTATTGAACAAATAGTTTCCAAACAAATGAGCCCAGTTGTTCCTTTGCTGTCTTGTACAAATACTGTATATGGTATGGAATTCATACATACTGTACTCTCTTTTCAGTGTAGTGCATTATGGTATCTCATGCTAAACAGGGTCTTGGTTAGGAAACAGAATATTTACTGTTTACTATTCCTTTCACTGACGATCACTGTAGATATCATAACTTTGGGTGGTTGGTACTGTAGTTAGTTAGATGCCACTTTATTTTGAGTGGTTTATTGTATATTAAATCAAATTGTTGAAACACAAGGTCCAGTGTTTTATGTATAAGGTGGGCCAGGAAATGTGAATTGAAGTTGTACAGTGGTGTATGCACAAGAAAATTAAAGCAGTTATGTAGTGCAGTTTCAATTATTTGTTGACTGAAAACAGGTTTAACTAACTTTATGTTATATCATACTGCCATGACATACTGTGGAAGAATGTTCAGAGAGAAAGAAACACAGAACAAAAGTGTAGCTGTTTAGTCTCGGATGTATTTGATAGATAAAAGTCAATTTTCAAAGTAAATACAGCATAATTATGAGATACATACATAATTATACTAATATGTTTGAATTGGCTGACAGAAAATGTCCCCCGACTTCATCCTTGCTGCTTCTACCTTCTGTTTAACAAGATGAAGTGGGACTATAAACATGATTAGCCTTCCTGAAAATTTGGTGTGAACATTGACCATCAGCTAACTCAATCTCTGATATTTTTTCTCTAGGGTGTTCAAGGAGATGCTGTGATGTTGTCTGACTGCTGTGACAATTGATGGTTTGTTTGTAAAGTGTTGTGCGAAAGTTTATTTGATATATCGTAATTAATTGCGATACATGTTGCTAATGCTCTCTGGCTTGCCACTCAACATCTGAAACCTGGAAGTTTCCAGTGACTATGACTACAGCTAGGCTATGCAGCTTGAATACAGTATATGTTAAATGAAACATTAAAGTTATATCAAATTATCAAACAACAAAATATCACTAATACTATCCTGTATGTGCAATGATCAAGCCAGAGGGTGTTAGGCATTTGGAGAGAAAAGTATTGTACAGTGTAGCATAATTATTATTGTAAGTTATTTATAACAGTACTGTATATTTAATTCCCATATTTATAGGGCTCAAAATATTGTACAGGTATATCAATTGATAACACAAATAGGGCTCGTATGATAATTTTAGAGGTCAAATGTGAGGAATGTTATTGGTGGAAAAACCATTCATATGTTTAGTTTTTCAGCCAAGCTGTTGTGTATCATAATTTTTATGGAATGCTCAAGAGGCGGATAGTTTTTTAAATAAAATCAGTTCACTGTTATATTACAGTACCGTACCAAGTAATTGTTTCCTTGCTTTACATACTGCATTAAGTATATTATGTACAGTAAGCAGTTGTTCCTATGCTGATGGACATAGGCTATTCTTTACCGTCCCAATCCCTGAGAAGCTTCCAATAGATAAAAATGATCGAGTTGTGTAGAATAATAGTACAGTAAAGGAAACTATTAGAAATTCCTGTCATTGCTCAGGTTAACAGAGAAGCATGACGGAGTTAGTAGAAAAGTGACATGACTCTTGAAGGACATCAGACAAATCCCAACTTAAGAATTTCTGATCCCTGGCAGGAGGGGGTAAGGATGAGAACATGTAACTGACTATAAGGAGCAGGTGGTCAGGGTATGGGAATCAGTTAATTAAAAGGACATTAAATTTCATCACCTACAAGGCTACTGTAATTCAGTTGTACCTCTAATTTTGTGGGTCAATGGGGGGTGTTTGACATCTATACGAGTCATGATCTGATAGGTATTATAGCTCCATTGGCTCAATCACTAGGCTAGGGTTTGATTCCCTTGTGGGTTAACAGTGTATTTAGGCAAAATCGTTTATTGGTGTTAGGTCCAAACAATATTTCGGAGACGCCTCATCACAGGGCCCCTCATGAAAAGTGTGAAGGTTTGTACAAAACACCAAAACACACTGGTACATTTTTCAATGTCCCTCGGGTTATGTGACATCCATTAACATGACTTGAGAAAATCTGGTACGAGGATGGAAGTGTGAGGACGTCGGCAATATATCAAGAGCCACGCCCATGTTTTAACACATTAAAAATGTTTAATTGATGGCCCTACAACTTTTCACCATTGTTTGAGCCCCTCCTCAGGTATGAACGGATTTATATCAGATATAGTTTATTATGTGTGATAAGATAGCGTTGTAAGTGAGGGAGGAGGAATGTTGGCCGGGCTTGGAGTAAAGGGAGGAGTTGTGGGCGTAAAGGAAATGATTGCTCATGCCGTCAGTGTTGTTTGTCTGGGGAGGGAGCGTAACGCTTCCACTTGAATTATTTCGCTGTCATTCCTCAACCTCTGTTCTACAACCAGATTTCCTCCCTGCATATTCGAGGGTATTCTCTAAATCAGGTGTTGGAGAACGGAGAAACGCCTAAACTTGCCGGGGAACAGAATAATTAGCTTGACCTTGAGTGATGCCCACTTAAAAGTTGCCCAAGCGTTGCCAACAGAATATATTTAGCGCCCATTGGAAGAATTTGCAGAGGATCAATCATGAATATTCATGACCTTCAGATGGCACATTTTGTGATTTTTGTCGGCCATTATTTAATATTTAGGCTTGCCGCACAGAATTTAATCTTCTGAACAAATCCATTTAAAATAACCAAAAGCCTCTACGATACGAGGGAATAATTAAAATTGCCAAACACATGCTGTAATCGAACTCATTATTAAGTGTTGACATAGTTATTATCGTATGGAGGGCAGTACGTGATGCTTCATTCTAATAAGTAAGTTTTAGGCAAATTGATTTGGGCTTTTTATTCTGCATGACTGTGTGTGTGGTGGAGGGAGATATGGGCGGCAAAAACTGCAACCACACGTCTTGACAACACTGCTGCTTCCGAGGTCGAGGAAAAACTGACTACATTTACCTTAGTTTGGTGAATTCTAGATAATCTAGTGATGTTTTCTAAGGATTTTTTTTAATATAACCTGTTAACTATAGTATAATAATATTATACCGTCGGCTACTTTCCTCGCATTAGATAGATGGTGGAGTTCTTAACTTATTTAATGGAAATAAATCTTTGAAACGAATTGAGCATAGCCTGCGAGCCCATACATTAAACTTACCAGGGATTTTGGTGTGGTTTAGGAAATTGTCACAAGTTCTAAAGAATTTTCTATGTTTGTCTGAGGTAATGTTAAAGGCTACAGGCTCGACTACCGCCTGGAGGCACTGGCTGGGTCTGGGCATCATCATCATCAAACCATTCACTACAGTGGGCTACCAGGGCTAGTCTAGTGAGAAAAGTGCCAGAGGAAGGATGTTGTTGCTCCAACCACCACTCAAAGACAGTCCAAAATGCCGGGTAAGTCTTTAATTTGCTATACTTGAAGCTTTACACTAAACTGGAGTTGGCTTGTAAGATTAAGATTGTTCGTAAATAACTTTGTGAAAATGTTCCCACAATGAGGCTGAGATAATCCAACAGTTAGCGGATATTAGTTTATTACTGAATTATACATTTTCTTTTAGTACTTACGATTTGCACTGAACTTTAAATTGCCCTCCTCACTGAGAATTAATGACCACTGGCTGTCACTCAAGAGATCTGAAAAGTTCCGCGTTAAGTAAATTCGATCAGCATTCATATTAATTAAGTTTATCTTGTTCAATTAAACAGTATAAGGTTCATGATGCAGGATTCGGGTATGTTAACAGTTCAAATACGTAAATGTAATGCTCCTGGGAGAATTACGGATTGCAGGGAACGCACTGAAACACGATTTAAGACATGCATGACTGTGTAAGCAGGGAAAACGAGTAATATTCTTTAATCGAGATTTTTTGTAGATATTTTCTGAGGCTGTGGACTTTAAAACATTATTAGACGCCGCCCATCTGCATGTGGCATTATACTCGCAAATCAGTAGTTTGAGATATGACTTGATCCATTCAATTCACGCTACAAATATAGATTACTCACCATGATAAGAAATTGCAACGAACACCTTGCGGTTGCCCACATCCCGAGAGAGAGAGACTATAATAAGCTAATTAAGACATCAACACTCCGGCTCTACTTATTCGTAAACAAGTGTGTCATCAATGTGTTCCCATATAACAGGTTCACTCATTGCATAATACTTGTCTAGGATAGTCACCCTTAATTAATTATTATACATTATAGGCTACGGCTTCCACACCCTCTTGGAGTCCTTCCTTAATTATGTACTCAATTGTTGCATACCTCAATTCTTACTTGCATAGCTGGATATATCAACCAGCTTATGCCTTTAGATACTTAGCAACTGTCTCAATTGTTTCCTAGCACAATTTGGAGAACTAGTCGCCCTCCAATTCCTTAACATTAAGTAACATAACAGATCTCCTACTCGTAATTACTAATAAGTCAGTCTGTTTCCTGGCACAATTTGGAGGAATCAGTAGTCCCCTCAACACACATAGCTTACTTGGTGGAGTCAGCAAAAGGACAATGGTACGCTGGTTAACGGGGGAGGATACATTTCTGTTAAGGGGAATCCCGGAGATGGTTGTGTATTTTCCCAGAGAGGGAGAGAGAGAGAGAAAAACTGTATCTATTTTTCTTTCTCCTCCCCTCCCTCCTCCTTAGCACGTTCAGTATAATCACCCGTGTGTGTGTTATGTAATACTGTGTGTGCAGTGAATGGTAATGTGGGAAGAGTTACGTATAGTTCAGTGAATCGTGTGATATTGCATAGGTTCTGCTAATAGGTATGACAGTGGATAGAGTAGAAGTTATATAGTGGTCTCTGTATCTCTCTCAGAGTCTCAGTCACAGGCTAGTCACGCCACTTGTGCATCAGACAACCTAAAAGATCATGTTAATGAGGTCGTTTACCTCTGAAATGCTGAGCTCATGCCAGCTGTTGTGGGTGAATTGCATTGTTGCCGAGTCCACCACAGTATACTACAAAACCATATGCAAGCGAATTTGGGAGGAATTGTAAAGTTAGGGGTGAATTGGAAGTTTTTTTTTTCACCAGACTGTGTTACGAATCAGGTCTGCCTACTCACATAATAGTGGTGACTGTATTTCCTGGTATTGTTTGGAGTAGGATAACGGCACTATATAGTATGGCAGTGACCAATAAGTCAAGACCTAACCTACACCATCATCATTCAGCCGGGCAATGAGTATCTGGACACGGTTGACTGCTTCTTATATATAACAACCCCAAGAGTATTATATACAGTATATCAGTGGTAGACAGTGATTAACATTGATGAATAACTACGGGCAACAGCTAACAGAATATTGGGATACATCAACCAGTCACAGACTACCGAGGCAAGCGTTATCCTTTCATTGTTGAATTGACGTGTTGTGATTTTGTTATCACTAAGTGCTCTGTTACAAAAATAAAATCCTTGTTACTACTTTCTAGCTTGGTCCAGGTATTAGGCTGCGTTTACATCAAACGAGTCTCGTCTCGTCAAGTCACTGCTCAGTTTCCCGCTTGCTTTGGTGTGCTTCAGAAGCACTGGTGAAAAACATTCAACTAATGAAAATAATTTCAGCTACTTGCTAAGCACAAGAAGCACAAGACCTACAGCAGAAACCATGGCAGTTCGTGATATCTTGAAAGATTATTTTGTTTCCCCAGGTGGAGCTCTCGAGTGACAAGACAGTGATCCAACAATATAATATATAGTAGTCCATAGTGAATAAAATTGTTCTCTCACCTGTACATTTTAATTCAGCAGCAACCTCCCTCTACAGAGCAGCCATGACTTCATCAACTCGGTGGGTGCGATCACTTACATCACAATAATAATAATAATAATAGCAGGGCGCTATTGAATTAGGTTTATTAGGAGTTGCACTTTCATGTTAACACCACTGATGACACTCTGTGACTGATGAAAAATGGGTCCAGGCTTTTTCACAAATCCATATAAACAAAATGTGAACTGACGCGGCTCGACTCGCATTGACTTGACGAGACGAGATTCGCTCGGTGTCATCCGTGTTCAAATATTTCGTTCCGCAACTGTACAGTCACGGCCCCTAGTCCTTGAACAGGGTGTACAGGGAAGCCTAGTCAAGGACTATATCATGTCATGTGCCGCGACTATACATTCTCCTGCAATTTCCAACTTGGCCTAGGAATAGATTCATATATTTACTAAAATATAAAGTGACTATACCTATTATGAAATTATTATTATTATTATTATTACAGGTGGAGCTTCATGTTCACCTTGACGGAGCTGTGAGACACGAAACTATCTGGGAAGTTATGAGGTTTGTCTATAAGCTTAGTTAACTGTATAAGGTATACATTTTAAAATATATATAATTATAGAAGGACCAAATTGTACAGCCTCCACTAATAAGAAAAACAGTATAATAATTCTTCAAGCCTTCATAGAACTAGTATTACTCCCTCACCTCAATTATAATATTGGTAGTATTTTCAGTACAGTAAATGTAATGTATATCAAAACTTATTTACATTTACATGGTCGAGTGATAACCTCGTCACACAACATTTATACAACTTGGAAATTTCCTACAGTAGGCTATGTAGAAGGTAGAGTATCTTTTGCATTTTTACAAGGTAAAAGAAAACAATTTGTAAAATTAGGTCTATGGATAGTCTAAAAGATAAGGTGATAAGATATTCACAGATATGATCATTTATAGTTATAGGTGACACAGAAAATTAAGGGTTTTAAGATATTCATTGTGTTTCTAATAATTGAGGGGCTCATCTGTAGTGGAGTTACTGATTCTTGCACAATATACAGTACTAGGAATGGGACTTCAGTACAGTATATGAGTAAGAGATCTGTTTAGTGCAGTGGTTCCCAAACTTTTTCTGGTCGTTACCCACTTTTCATACATGATCCTTGTCCCCTACAACCATAACCCGTTAACTGAAAAATATGAACATCCTTGCTGATACGTAAGATTCAAGACCAGGTTATCATACAGAATACACAGCTTAGGAAGCCTTAGATTAGAATTATGTTGAGTTAAAATTATCTTGCTTCCCTTATGTCAAGAACACAGAATCATATTAAAAAGGACGTATTACTCATGTGTCTGGCAGCAAAGCATTGCACAAACCTGTACTGAACCTGTAAGTTCCCTCCACTGGCTACCTACCCGCTAAATTCCTTTGGTTTTATTTATGCATAGCCTCAGACTATGGCCCCCTAAATTCTTCTATATGGCCCCCAGTTTGGGAACCACTGTTTTAGTGGGACGGTTTGGAGGAATCTGTAGGATTGCAGTTTCCTTACAACATATATATCTCTTGTCAAGCAAAGCACTAGAAAGTTTATTAATGCTGCAGTAGGCTATATTTAAGTTACTTGCTGGCACACAAGCACACAAACAGACAAACAAACTCTTCTTTACACAATCTCTCTCTCACACACCGACACATAATAGGACAGCAGAGAAAGAAGTGTCCTTGAACTCCTAATTTAGCCATAATGGTGTAGTGTAGTGTAGTGTAATGATGACTAAAGTTACTGGCCATCATGTACAGTATATAATTATAATCTCCCTCACTATAATCTTGTAAGACCTTTTCAAAAACTAATTTATCCTTGTAACATTGTCTCCCTCTCTCTCTCTTTAAGTCCTATTCAGATACCAACATAATTACAATATGTAACTCTTTATCATCTATCTGTTTCTCTCTCTCTGGGTAGTTCATCTTGATCTGATATTGTGACTCTCAGTTTATCAGGCAATGTGTGTATAATAAACTTTGTGTTATGCCTACCTTTTTAGCTCCGGCCTCAGCCGAGAGCTCAAGGTCTTATCGTAATTATTGTTGTTCTTCTTCTTCTTGGGGCGACAACTTCTAAAATGCTTCAACTGACTCACTCACTCACTCACTCATTCTTCTTGGGTCGACCATTTCTTAAAAGTGGTTCAACTCACTCACTCACTCATTTCACTTGAATCATTAAGAGCCGGAGCTATTGAAGGGTTTTCCTTCATGTTCTTGTTATATTTTATGCATTCCACCCATCTGTCTTTGTACACAGACACAAGGGGCTACAACTACCAGGGATGGGGTCGCTGGCAGAACTAAAGGAAGCTCTGAGAGTACAGGAGCCCTCCAACCTGCACTCTTTCCTGGAGCCCGTACAGCTGTACCTGCCAGCCCTACGGTGAGAGAGAAAGAATAATGCAGTCTTCCGATTTTAAAGCAAAGAATTATGTTGCCACCACATACTGAATCTTCCCATCCACAACACCAGACTTGCCAGGGCTCTGGTTTTCCTGCTCAAGGGCTACATTTATTTAAAAGTTGTGATATACTTTGAGGATTAACCATTTCATATATGAGTCCAAAGTGTATTCCAAAATTGTTTTTTTTAATCTACAGTACAGTACATAGGCTGTACTGAGTTAAACAATTTCCTATATAGAGGGCATCAGAGCAATTGGTACTGTAATAGATAGAATGCTTGAAATAGGTAAATAGACAGATAGAATACAGTACTGTATAATTATATAGGTACAGTATCTTTATTGACATTTCTTATGAGTAACCCATGACGATTCTTCTGGCACAGAGGGGACTTGGCAGTGATGGAGCGGATTTCTTATGAGTTCGTCGGTGACCAGGCGATGCAGAGCGTGGTGTACTGTGAGGTCAGATTTGCACCCCATCTACTGCTGGACCCGGAACCCGTAGCTGGAATGGAAGGTGGGTAGAGGGAGTGAGATTTAAAGTTACATAGATACAGAATATAATCCACATTGCCCTATTGAGTTGGTCTGGCCTTAATACTGTACATGCAAACACTCACAACCTCAGAGGGGTAAAAAGGAAAATGAAATTGATTGCTTTCTCCTTCCTCTATCACATCACCCAGCATTATTAAACACATTGTGGAAGACTTCACTGCATACAACCACACAAGCTACATACCTTGAGGATCATATGGGAAAACCCTGTCTGCTCCACAATAGGATCTCCACTTCAGAGGTTACTTAGTGTATATGTTAAAAATTTTCAGAGAATGGCATTGAAGGGAAGAAAACTGCAGTGACTGCAGATCAAATATTAGAAGCCGTTCTAAAAGGTTTGGTCCGAGGCGAAGAGGAGTTTGGCACCAAGGCAAGAGTCATTCTCTGCTGCATCAGGGGACTGGAAGGTACTGTACCGTACTATAACATTGTATGATCACGTTAATAATATTGATGTCCATTGAAATCCTAATAATTTAAACTAAATTCTATATTTTTTATATATTTAACTGGTGAAAGTATCTTGGCTCGTTGTCCCATTGCTTGTTTTTTTGGTATATGTAATGCAAACCAATCACCTCATTTCTTAATGTTTTTTTGGTCAATATAGTATTAAACATATCCCCAATGTATTATGTAGGGATTAGTATACATGGTTATATTACACTGGGTATATTATTAGCCAATCACTGCAGAAATATATTTTGCTTTACTTGTACAGTACTTACTGGTACGGCAGTCACATTACATTTCACACCCATAACCAGTGTAAAATATGGGTTTACCTTGACTTTTTTCATCCACTCCATTACTTAAGGGGATAATAGTTTGTAAATCTAGAACAAATGATTCCTGTAATCTATTCTAAGTAACAGGTTGCCATTTTTTGTTAATCTGGTTCTGTTTTCTGGCATACTTTGGAGGAATCAATATGCTCCAATGTACCAAAAGAATACTATCCCCTTAACGACGCTTCTCTCTTTTCCAGACATTGCGTGGGACGTTTTGAGGCTTTGTGAAGAGTACCGAGACAAGGGAGTTGTTGGGATTGATGTTGCAGGCTTTGAGGGGGTTCCAGGTGAGGGAGGGATAGGGAAAAACTGTGGGAAAGAGATGGAGAAATACAGTAGACAAAAGAGTGCAAATGGCTTCCTCCCCTGCACTAGACAATTAAACACAAAAATGAAAGGAGAGATAATAAAACAAAAGATAGATATGGAGAATTTCACAGCTTCCTTTCCTCCCTGCAGACAAGTTACAGGCAGCCAATGAAGTTTACCGGGCGGTGTTTGCAGCAGCCCGAGAGAAGGGCATCCATCGCACAGTTCATGCAGGGGAGTGCGAGGGTCCGGACAGTGTCAAGGAGGTGCGGTAATGGAATCTTCCTCATTATTTTCTTCAGTTTTACATTTTAGCATACTGTATGAGCAAGGGATGTGCATTGTGGCAGTTTGAAAGAATCAGAGACCATCCTTTTATGGGTGAAATTAAATTATATACAACATGATCATTGTTAACTTATTTGCTGCCCTCCTTCCTTACTAATGAATTTCTTCTCATTATTTTTTCCCTTCCATCCTCATTCATTCACTTCTTCTCTTCTCTCTCCCCCTACATTACTTACATATTTACCTCTCTACTTACAGGCGGTGGAAATGCTTGGAGCAGAGAGGATTGGCCATGGGTACAGGGTTATAGAAGACGAGGAAGTTTACCAAATGTGCCTGAGAGAAGACATCCATTTTGAGGTCTGCCCGCACTCCTCATATCTCACTGGAACTGTCAAGAGCCTTACTACAGAGTCTAAGAGGCATCCAGTCCTTAGGTAGGTAGTACAGGTAGTAGTAGTATTAATAGTGATGGTGGTAAAAATAAAATAATAATTATTATTGTTATTATAGTAATAGCAAAGTCAACAATATTATCCCAGGTTTACTGAGGATGGGGCAAGCTACAGCATCAACACAGATGACCCGAGCCTGACACATTCCAAGCTACGAGATGAATACCACCTCCTATCATCTTGGGGTTTCAACGAGGCTAGTCTGGCTCGAGCAGTAAGTATATACTATATAAGTGTTCCTGTTATATCTAGCTAATTATGTGGTTTCTAATTACCATAGACCAATATATATTATAGATAATTACCAAATTTATTGAAGTTTGATGTAAATTGTAGATGACTACAGTAGCCAGTTACATAATTATTTCATGTTTCAGTGGATAGTGTTTGTTGTAGATAATTAACTAGTTAATTTTAAATTTTCAGAATTTCCAGGCAGCCCTCCACTCCTTTCTGCCACTGGATGAGAAGAAAACACTCCTAGATCAGTTGAAGGTAGCATATGGAGTGGTGGAGTATTCCATCCCTCAGAACTCCACTACCCCATCCCCATCCCCTTCCTCCTCCTCCTCCACTCCACAACCACTCAAGCCAAGCGTCACCTTTGGTACCTGGGCTGAACGTGCATAAATAATTACATGATATAGGGCCGATTCCACAGTCATCAATATTTGTTTGTTAGCCAACAAACGAATACTTTTGGTAACGAGAATCTGGCTCGAGAAAGTATCCTAAACAGATCATGGCTTGAACCGGAAAAAAAATTATGGGCTGATTAAATCCAGGGAATTGCATGATATACCCACTAGTGTCCCAGGAATTACCTTTACTTGCATAATTCAGGTGTTAATATAGCATATTCTAAGGAAAGAAGTTCAGTGTTCCAGAGCAGGGAGTGAAGTAGCCTCTTTACAGGTGGATGGGAACACTTATGGGTACGAAACACGAGAGTTGGTTGATAGTAGGGTATTGCAGTTTTTAATAGTAAAGTTTATTTCTGCATTGTTTGAATATACAGTTCACAATATATATACTGTACTCTATAAAATGACATTGTTATAAATACTACAACTACTGTACTAATAATTATACTAATACTCTTATAATGTTGTTAATCTTGTTGCTAAGAATTCTTTTTGTTGTGTTGTCTCTGTTCATCCTATTTACTGTCATCCTTGTTTCATTTGAGATTATTCCTTGCATTCCATTGCCTGTACCTGTGCCATTGTTTTGTCATCTTATATCTAGTTCTCACCCTCTGCCAACAACAAATTCCTCTTGGACCTGAAATCTTTTACACTGTATGGCAGGGTCAGGAAGAACACTATTCCCAGACAAGTTTGATGCAAGAGAATAATTGCAGACACTAAGGGTTACAAGGAATCTCACCTAATTTGTTAATTTCAATTTACATTATAGTTAACTACAGGTGGGAAAGTAAGAAACCTGATGCACTGCTGGCAAATTGGAATTGTCGGTTTAATATAGAGACGATGGTGGGGAAAGTACTGTAATTACAATATTAATAAAAATATACATTGTGGTTTTACTTGCATTTTTATACAAAATTCCATAAGGGGTAGCCTAGTTATAATTCATTAGGGTTTAGTGTATATACATACATGATCAAATATATTTGTTGTTTTGGTTTAGTGAATCTATTTTGTGTGAACTAAATATAAAACTGGTTTACAACTCTAAAGACTTACTTGTCATGTGACATGTCAATATACAGTACAGTACAATATAAAATTAGGAAAAGAATGTTACTGTACTTCATTGAAGATTAATAAAACACAAGAAATCAGGGAACTGTCTCAGAAAATATAAATGAAAACCATTAAACATTAAAACAAACGGTAAACATTGCAAAATTTGCTATTTCATTTAAAATTCAACTTTCTACTGCACCACTGACAATACAAGTCTTGGAATTCTTGCCAGAAGAGTATAAAAAAGGTCAACAGTATCAGAAATTAAAGTTAAAATTCAAGATTTTCTCAACTTCAGCATATCAAAGGCCATATATTGCTGTTAAAAGTTAGGATATACTTATACAGTATTGACTGTGTACATGCTGGTCAATAAGTCACCAGCATCAATGTTCATATATTTCTGGTCATAAAATTAAAATACTCGTTGCTGTACCAATTTTGTACATAACTCAAAAGAATTTTTTTCAGAATCTCATAAAATTCATCTTGGGGGTTGGTTGGGGGGGTTACAGAGTTAGAAATTACAAATAATAAGAAATGTCGTAAAAATATAATAAGTACTCTGTTCAAGAGTGAAGATTTTTATAATAGTTTTGTACTTATGGTATAATCCCACACTAAAGGACTGAAGATCAAATAATTACTTAAATTATAGAGACCCCTTGATGTATAGTTGGCCACAAAAACACAATGAAGATTATAACTAAAATAAAAGAAACTGCATAGTTTTTTCATTTGTGAATGTATATACAACAGTACTATGTAATTTGACCTCTACATTACTGTGCAAAGGTTTGTCATCACTCCCTACTAACATAAGGGTTTTTATCCAACGTACCCTGTCTACCAATAACAAGGTGGCAGAGTTTAGGCAGTGCGGCAAGAGCAATGGAATATCAACAGAAAATGAACGGAAATTTATAAAAGGCTAACATGTATTACTCAAAATGGCATTATCCGTCTTTCATATTACTGTACCTCATTCGGGAGTGTAGATGCCTGAGGCTGGGTTTCCTTAGCTAAGTCATTCATGGGAGAGTAGCCAACCCAGTCTCAAGAGGTAACAGTAAATGCTGTTGTTTGTCAACACTGATTTTCTTCTACATGCAGTGCAGTGAACAAATTTGTTTAAACAGGAAAACTATGTGGAGTGACTGTATAATACAGCTGTACATTCATTATGTAGGATGGCTAACCTCTTGTTCACATGGCTCTTAATGGCAATATATGTCTATCATGTAACTAGTAAATCACCATGTAAAATGGACAGCTTACTTTATTTTACCATGTAATTTAGCTTTTTTTTTATTTTACTTCATATTTATGACCATATAATCTAATATTTTTTAGTAGAAGGCCTGTGAGCATGTTTCCCTGTTGGGCTGTCAATACATGATAGTTCCTCTGGACCTAAAAGAGCAAAAAGACTATCCAAGCTTGTGTTCAAATTCTCAGCAGTACCAACCGTGCCACTACTGTTGGGAGGAGTGGGAACAACCAAGCAGAAGGCCTCAGCATCACTGACCTCAGACACCATATGAAAGGAACACAATGGGGCCATCTTGCTGGGTTCAGGGAGAATGATGTCTTTGTATTTGGGGAAAGCTTCAGAGATTACTCTTACATACTCTCTGGAAAAAAAAGTTGGGAGTTTACTATTTCATGGATATACAATAAATGTTTCTAGTCTTTGCATGCCAGGAAAACCTAACTATTTATCTATCTATCTATCTATAGCTCTGACGCCTCGCTCCCTCCAGGAACTCCCCCTAAGGGGGTGGCCATGGCAAAAGTGTCTCCAGTTTTCCTTGTCCCAACATTTCCTCCTTACTTGGTCAAGCCTTCCTCTACCCCTCGTGTTTCTCTCCCTTACAATTATACTCTTCCACTCTGTTCTGCCATCTAACTAGTGGTCTGCCTCTCACATCAGGTCCCACAACTTCACTTCCATACACCTTCTTTACAAACTCCTCATTTTGCATTCTCTCTACATGTCCAAACCACCTCAGTGTATTACGCTTCCCTCTCTCAACCACTCCACACTCAATACCAATTACCTTCTCACTCATTACTTTTTCCATCCCACCTAGTAAGTCCACATTCTCTGCTTAAGTAACTCATTTCCACTGCACCTATTCTAGACTAATGAGCCCTACTCCATGTCCATGTCTCTGATGCATATGTCAGTGTTGGCATGATTATACTATTACGTAGTCCCCTTTTCACCTCCATATTCACACTTCTACCATTCATAATCCTCCCTAATTTCTCCTTCCATACTTCCATGTTTACACAGAACTGTACCCGAGTACTTAAACTCTTTCACTTCCACCATCCTCTCACCCCCTCTCACTCTCAGCCATCAGCAGTGTCATCTGTAAATAAACTTGCCATCAAGGATCAATTTACTCCATTCACTGTCAGCTTTGCCCCAGACCATTTACTTTTGGCCTTCATCTCTCTCATACAACCATCCATATACTGTATATATTAAACAGCCCTGGTGACATAACACACCCCTGTCTCAGCCCTACACTACTGTAATATTAAAACTCACTTGGATCAACCTCTACCTGCACATTTGCTTTTGCCTCTGTATAAAAGGCCTCAATGCCTTTCAGCAAAGACACACGCCATAAATCCTCAACACCTCTGTCATAGCTCTCCTATCAACTCTATTGTATGTCATCAAGCCCTTATGACACAATACCTTCTAAAGAAATAAAAGGATGATGAAGATCAGCTAGATCTACAAGATCTTGATGCCACCATTAATAGTCTATCAATGATTGTAAGAATAAAAATGATCAGGAAAGAGAAACTACTTACCTGTACCCAAGGAGATCAATTTGCTGAGTGTAACCATGTACCACTTCTCCCTCCACACTGCACTGCACAAGGTGACAGGGTTCTTGGTGAAAAGTGCACTGTCGGCGCTCCAACAGGGATAGACGACACATCTGGCAGCTTACCAACATCAACTTGGGATTCATCAAGTGCTTTGGTCTCCCTCTGTGTTTCCTGTGGTGGGGGCATAAATCAGCTGTAGCTTCTGGGATTCCTGCTGTAGGCCTTGTGGCTTGTTGAAACTGGGCAGTCTGCAAATTGCATATGTGGGTACCAAGGCAAGGACTCCAAGGATTCATTATTTGGGGTAAGTATTTATTCTTATAATTAGAAAAGTTCTTATCTTTAACCCCTTCTGCTGAGTTGTTCCTCTTCCTGGTACTGCTGCTCTTGATGTTATTATTCACAATTCCTCTCTGCTGCTCACCTCTACAACTATGAACAAATCCACACTTACAAACATGTATAGGAGGAGATGATGTTAATTCTGATGTTAGCAATCTTCCTTCTTGTAATGATGTACTGTTGGTAATAATTTTGGGAGATAGGTGTCTCTCCATGCTTTTAGGTTTACTTTTTCCTTCTTGCTTTCCATGAACAAAGCTATCAAGCAATTTCCTTCTGCATGTGGAGTGCTTGGTTCTTCCTGTGAAGTCATTAACAGAGGAGACAGTGAGACTGCCATTATGGGATTGCTGTTTTGGGACAGACAGCCTATAAGTATGATTGTCAAAGAGTAGGGCTGTATCAGAATGGTTTGGGGATGTCCGGTAGAAATGCACATCCATCTCCATTTCCTTGCACACTGTATGTGGTACATGTAATATTGGCAGTCTGGCAAATAATTCATTATTCTCCCGGTCCATTTGCACAGAAAGGACTTGTGCCTGCATTGGTGATTCCTGTATATTTCTATTTGTTTTTGCTGTAGAGTGACTATGACTGGGGGCACATAGAGAAGATTTATCTAATCCCAATGGCCCATGGAGATCACCTGGCAAATCTGGAAATAGATTTTGTGAAATGGGCTTTTCTTCCCATGGATTACTGACAGCTTCAACCAGACTGTGATCATAATTTGGTGTCATCTCTTCCTCTGTCTTTTTGTTGCAGGTCTTGGTCAGAGGCAACATAGCAATATTGTCTGGTGTCTGGCAAGGTGGGGTGTAGTAATCTCTCATATCCTTCAAGGTGTTGGGGCAATGTTCTTCCTCTTCTTTGCTAACATCAATCCTCTCAGTGTTCAATTTCCAGTTTTCTATTGTCTCTGTATGCAATACATGAGAAGAGACATCATCAAACTCCTCTAGTGCACTGAAAAATATTTTTGATGATCCTGACTCACCTGAATTCTTTTCACAGTCAGGACATTCCTCTTTCAGCCACTGTAGAGAGGATGGTGTTATACTTTTCTCTAGGGTTACATAATCAGCCTCAGGGAGAAGGCGTAGATTCTCTTCTTTAAAAATTATGTCAGAAAAGTTATTCTCTTCAATCTGGGACTTCTGAAATTTAGTTGAATACGAGCTCTTTGCATCATTTCCAAACCCTGGCCAGCGGCTAATCTTAGGGGTTGATGCCGTAAAAAATGGCCTCGGCCCACTTAATTTGGTGCTAAGTCCAAGTGACCTTGAACTGACGTCAAGTGCTTTCCCTCCCATTGTTGCACAAGATGGTCCATTCTCCTCATCTCTAAGAGGCAAGTGCTGGTTTATGGTGAACGGGTAAGAAGTTGGTGAATCTGTATTGTTTGGGTCCAGCTTTGCAAAGGACAAACCTTTCTCCTTAGTGAGATTTCCATAATGAGAAGGCCCAGGACTTATGTAACCAACTCTGTTCTGGTGACTTACATCATTCATTTTGCCATTGTGAGATAAACTAACCACACTATTATGGTTTACAGCAGCTATTTCATTACAATTATTTAAGCCCTCCACTTTATTGTCTATGGTCTTGTTGGTTTTGGATGTTCCTGCATTATTTGTGTTCTGTTTCTCTTGGTCCCTTTCCTCCAAACATTTACCTTCTCTGCTGGTTGTATGGGTTGTGGTAATGCCCTGACTAATAATAAAGTTTGTTTCTGACAAATCAGCAATCTTTCCAGTGGTAATTGGAAACTCAGTTTGTTCACACACATCACTCCTTTCTTTATTTATACTGGTAACTTGCTTCTGTAAATTTACCATTAATCGCTTCCTCTCTTTTCTATTTTTATTTGTGCCAAATACTTTTTTATTCGCTGAATAATTTGCTCTTTTATTGTCACTCTGTACTTTGTTTTTTTCTAAAGTTCCATCAGTCTTGAGCAGCTTCTGCACTAAGTTTTCTATCTTCTTTTTGCTTAATACCGGTACCATTTCTTTTGCTTTATTAACTTTCTTCTTTTTTCTCCCATACTTAATTAATGGTTCCTCTTCCTTAGCCATGCCAGGGCAGCCATGATGTGTAGCGTTGCATCTTGGGTCCAATTCTTTTCTAGTGAAGGTTAGAGGGTTGTAAGTTCTGGATACTGAAGGCCTAGGAGGTTCTCTCACAGTCCTCCTTATTATACGAACCTTCTTTTGTTGTACTAGAGGAAAAAAAAAAAAAAATATGTATTATTATAGGATATACTGTACAGTGATGTTATGGTATGCTAAATCAAATTATGGTAATCTATATTTTGCACCAGTGATAATGAATGATTAATGAATAAGGGGACAGGAGGGGAGGCAGATGGTAAATGACTGGATGTATGAGGAGAAATAGGAAGAGGTTAGCAAAGCAAATACAGAAGTTGAAATTGAAGTACAGAGCAGGAGCAGTAAGTTAGTGGATGTTGCTTATAAGTGTTCAAGCCCCTCTTTCTCTCCGAAGATAAAGAATATCAACATGTCTACTAAATATTTGAAAACACCCACATTTTTTTTTCTCAGTTGACTTTCTTGTCCTCGGTGGATTCCCATTTAACTGCTCATGATTGAATTTGCTCCCAGCGCCTTGTCCACCATCTAATTTGGTTTTGTTTATTAATTCTTGTTTTTCCAACAAAGCTAAGGCACCAGCAGTGAGGAGAGTACTCTGTTGAGAATCCTCGTCTACACTTACATCCATGTCTTCTCCATTTCCCTCTTCTTTACTCTCATTTTTAGTCTCTGATGGTCTTGTTCTGTACAACTCCAATAGGTAACATTCATCTTGGGACAGTGTGGTGTTCCTCTGATGTGCCTTCTCTGCTGGTGTGTACTTGTGCTGATTATCTTTGGTGCTGGGATTGCTCACATCATTCTGCTTGCTTAAGTCTGACACATTCATGGCTTCCACTGCTGTGGTAGCATTATTCTCGGAATCTTTCAAGTTTACTTCCGATATATTCACAGTTCTAATTGTAGTGGTTTCAGGAGTAAAAATGCTTGCTTTCAAAATGTTCCTGGTTCTGACTGGAGAGGTAATTTTACTTTCTGGGTTCATATTTTCTTTCGACATGTTTGTTGTACCGATATTTGAATAATGATCTTTCCCACTGTCATTCTTCCCACCAAGAGTACTCTCATTAGCCTTGTGGTTGTTACACTCATATATTGATAACTGATGTACCAGTATGTTGTTGCTCTTGTTGTGACAGTCAATGCTATCAGTACTGCTGTTTAAGTTCTTCATCAATACTTCATTCCCATCCACATCAACAGCCTGTTTGTTGGTCATTTGATTTGGTAATAACACTTCTGGCTGGTCCTCATTTCCATGGCTTGTCTTTACCGAGGCATCCAAGATATCTTGTGAGCCATTTGTTTCATCAATCCCAAGATTACAAGCAATAGGGACTTCAGATTCCATAAATGGTATATCCAAGTCTTTGCAGAGGACATGACTGTTCCATCCATTACTGACTATTTCAGTCGTAATAATGTAGCTGTTACCGTTCTCATCCATATTCAGTGCAGGGAAATAAGATTTTGGAGTTCTTATGTTACTGTCAATGCTGGTATTGTCTGACACCTCCCACTCACTAGCACCATTTGAACCATTTGTAGAGTTTAAGCACCTTCTGGTTCGTTTTATACGCTTTGATCTTTTCTTGAGCTTCCCTGTTTCCCTTTTCATATCCTCTGATCTTTTAACTTTCCTGCTATTGGTAGACATGGAATATAATTCTTCACGCCCTCTCTTGCATTTCTTCTGTTCCGGTTTATTTTTCTTCTTCCTGAGAGTAACATTCTGAGCCTTGAGCTTCAAAATTTGTTCCGTATCCCTGTCTGCATCCAGTCCCTCTTTATTTACTATACCATATGCAAGATCTGGTCCATCTGAGTTATTGTGTTCCTCAGTCATGGTAAGTTCATTTACCAAATAACTTACAACTCCATAATCATCACTATCTGTATTTCTAGTTCCTTTGTCAGCCACGAGAAAATCATTTACCCTGGAACTTTCCCTTCTAACATCACTACTACTATTCTTATTGCTAGGTTGAACAGCACTTGACTTTTTATTACATTTGTTGGATGCTTTCTTAACCTTGGCAGACCCACATACATCACTGTCCATATTACATTCAGAACTTTTTGAACAAGCACTTGTAAGAATAGTCTCTTTAATTGCATTTTCCTCATAGACATTTTTAGAAGTCGCACGGGTTTGAATTTGATATCGAATATTCTTCTTTTGACTAACATTATCAGCTTTGGATTCTTTCTTCTTTTTTTCATCACTGTTCGTTGTGGTATCATAACACTTTCTTGTGCTCCTTTCCATTTTGTTTACAGAATCTTCTTCCAACAGTACAGAACACAGTTCTAGTTCATATTCCATGTTTGAGGCCAACTTAACTTTCTCTGGATTGTGTACAATAAGTATGTCATTACATGAATTTTCATTTTTGTCCTGAATTCCCCTTTTTGGACTAGGCAACATAGGAGACTTGGTTGTGGTAGGATTTGGCGGAGTAAGGATAACGCTACCATTCCCTGGATATCTGTCTTTCAACATGGTTTTGGGTGTACCACATGGCTGAAAATATTGGGTTTTCTGCTCCTTCAAGCCATAAAAGGTGGATGTAAAAATGGGTTTTGAAACTCTGTCTGGACTGTCCATCGTTAGTGTCAAGTTTGTAATACCATCAGATTTCAAAGCAGGACTGACTTGAGGGTATTCCTCTTCATCAGTGCTGACTGATGGTGGTAAGTGTGGGTCTGATTTAAGAAGGTTAGGTATATAAAGATCTGAGCTGTTCCCAACAAGACTGCTTTGTATTTCAAAAGTTAAAGCTTCTCCTCTCATGATATTACTACCACTGGATTTATCATTCATCTGAGAGCAAGTCTGACTCTGTTCCTTTTTCTCTTCATCCCCATTATTGGTACTTTGACCATCATGGACCTTGTCATCTGAATGACTGCATGTATCGTCACAAACTCCTGTAACATCTGGCAATACCCCACGTGAGCTTGCACACTGATGAAATGGGTCAAATTTTGAATCATCGACAACTTTACTTATACCAACACCATTTTCAAGAATTTTGTTTTTATCTTCACTAAGATCTACAATATTTCGTAAAAGAGAATCCTCATTGACATTAAGAAAGTTTTTACTAGTATCAACTCCATTAATAACAGCCCTGTTGTTTATTTTATCAACACTGGTAGCACTTGACAGCTCTTGAGGTGAAACTGTACATTGTTGGTGTATGTCCAAATGCTCTGGGTTTATGTGTATATCATGCTGAGGGTTACTTTCAGACATTTTGCTCTCCCCATCATCATCTCTGTTGGTGTATCCCTCCTCTGTTGCTTTCTTCATCTTTTCTATCATCTTTTTACCACCCAATTTATTCTTTTTCTTCTTCTTCTTCTTACTATGCTCCTCTGCAACCATCTCACTATCACCTGATTTGTTCTTTGATAGCTGCTTTTTGTTTGGTATCTTCTTACACTGTTGCTCTGCAGCTGTCTTACTTTCACTCTTTTCCTCTTTCTTATTTACACCTGATCTTTTCCTTGTATTGGTTTTACTCTCTGCTACCTTTTTATTACCACTTTGTTCATTCCTTGGCAGCTGTTTCACATTGGCCCTTTTCTCTGCCCACTCACTTCCTTGTGCTCCCGGGGCCTGTACCAGGATGCGCTTGAGGACTCGTGCACACGGGAGGAGGACCTGATGTAGTGCTGTGAAGTGCTGGATTATCTCCTCCTCTTCCTGGAAAAAGGAACACAGTGAACACAAACAATTTGGTGGCTATTGCACGAGCACTTCTCTTTATTTCAGTTTCCATTCTGCTTTTGGGTAAAATGGGCCACTTTCAGATTTATTATGGGTAACCTCCAACCCTTGTGAAGAAGCCATAGCAAACCAATATGATACATCCTTAAGTCACCATAAGAGAGAATATATGTTATTATTAAGAACCCACGTGATGTAGTCAGAAAATTGGAGGTTTTAGAGAGTCCTTCAAACATTGCCACGAAAACCACCTATTGGGAAGGAATTTGTTACGTGGCATAGTCAGGAGGAATCAGAAGCCACTAAGTCTCATACACGTTCACAGGGTCCTTAATATAGCAAACCTCTTAATTTATCACCAATGGTTTTAAACTCATAAATAGTATTGGCAATGGTTAATATATTCTAAATGGACAAAGCTATACAGTAAGTGTTACAAAACTTCTTAACTCCCCATTATTTTTTAAAGTACTGTACATAACTGTATAAATACTATAATACCACTGAAGCAAAACAAAAACACAGAAAGGAACTTACCTCGTGCTCTACAAGTAATGCATTTTTGTCAACTACTAGGTCCTCTCTCACTGCAGGAACCATCTGGTAACAAAAATTATATGACAATTCATAACACTGTAACTTAATGTCTCAGATTGAATAATACAGTATGTCATAGTTCACTTCTCAGCATGAAAGACCTGACATGGCTGAGAGGCTCTCGAGACAGGGGAGCTAACTGACAAATTTACTAGTCTCTGATATATGTCATGGAGGGTGTCTTACCTTTGCCAGTGAATGAACTGATTTCTGCAGGAGTTTCTTGGTTGACTTAACAAACGATCTATTAGCATCCTCATCTGAAAAAAAAAAAAAAATTCAAGTTGCAATTATCCGAATACAAAGCACAACAGAAAACTAAAAGCGGGAGAACATCAGCAACAACAACAACAACTAACAAAGCTCTCATATACCACCTCTGGTTTACAAAAATTATTGTTGAAATCTATTTAGAATAAGTAACTTTTACCAACAATTAGCTACATGAGCCCAAAACCCACTTACATGATTGATAAACCACAGTGGAAGGCAGGAGTTGGAGTACTGTCTCTTTGACATCTGGAACAAACTCTGGCTTGGTGATGTTTAGCCACAGTTTGCCCAGCATCACACACCACATTATCAATACAGGATTTGTGACATCTAGGTAGCTTCTCAATACTTCTCTGTTGAATTAAAAAGTCATTATCAATATTGTAATAGACGCATTTCACACAATTGCAAATCCTTCAGCCTGCAATACCAAACACTACACAAAATTTTAGTCAGAAAATGGGGAAGGGTTCAGTATGGTTGTACTTCTTCTCTGGTATGTCATTACCACAGTACAGTACAGTACACAGGTAACCCTCCAGTATACTAAAGTACATTGTATAATAGCTACTATTAAAAGAGAATCTAACAATGTACATTACATAAGGGCAGCAAAAAAATGTGAATGGATCAAAATTACATTCAACAATAATAAATTCTTACTTGACAAGAGCACCAAATGCATGTGCCTGCGAAACATAGGAGAGACCAGAACTATCAGTGGTGACAGCAGCGGCTGTCAGTGCAGCATATACCACTGCATCTCCCTTGCATCCTAAGCAACATAAGCACAAACAAGAGAGGTAATAAATTAGTAGGTTAGTAGAAAACTTTTAATGCAGTGCAAAAGCTCTGATCATAAACTGTTTGAGAGGAAAACAGAGAAAGAGAAAACATGGCAAACTCAAAAGAATAATGGAAACTGATTGCTGAAAAGGAGAAGGGAATGGTTTGGAAATAAATGGCTATCAAGTATTGCTTACATTTCAGAAGACAACAGCTTTCTTCAGGCTACCAGGATGGAAAGATTAAGAGAGGTCTATAAGATTGGTGTATTGTAGGCTACACATCACCTTTATCTAGTACTGTACAATATAGTGGTACAATTATAGCTTCACTCTAATCCTCTGCCAGAAACTATCCCACCAAAACAGTAAAATATGTCATAATGCATGAAGAAAATTTAGTCATATGAAACTCTAATAAAAATATTCATAAGAAGTTACATTAATTATTCTTACCTAGAACTTCATATACAAGTCTCAAGTTATCTCCTATAGTTTCTTCTGTCTCCTTTATCATCTTCTTTCTTCTGTTGAAAGGAAAACCAAACAATAAAGCTAATGATAAACAACTTCTTATGGCATTAATAGATGCTGTTAGTCATAAATAATACAAGGATTGTTAAGGGGGTAGTACACTGTTGGTAAATCTGGAGCAAATGATTCCTCCAAACTATTCCAGGCAACAGGATACCATTATTTTCTTCATCTGGGTCTGGGTCTTGTTTTGTGGTATGATCAGGAGGAATCAGAAGCCTCCAATTTTCATACATGCTCACAGGGCCCTTAATGCATGTATACTGTACTCTTTGTTTATTCTAATGTTTGCAGTATTTAGAATATTATCTTGACTCACCAGAAACACACTAACCAAAATAATGAAAAATGAAGATCTGGGTGCTATTGCATTTTGGCTCTAAAGACAGAATACCTTACGATTATGTTCCATATTCTCATTCACCTCTCCTTTAGTTCCCCTTCATAATGTATTCCTTTCAAAACAATATCAGATCAGTAAATACAGATACAGAAAATAAAGGGAGTCATATATTTCTGGTAAACTGGAGAGATGCTGATTCCTCCAAAGCATGTCAGGAAACGGGGCCAAATTAACTAAATGTTCCTTGGAATGGTTTGGAGGAATCAGTTGCTTCAGATTTGCCAGCATTACTACACCCTTTTAAAGCTCACATTTCATACATGGTACGAACATAAAGACCTTCAGCATAAGTTACCTGGTTGAGACAATGATGATCTTGATGAAGTGCATGCAAATAGTGCTGAAACAATCCTGGACAACTGCTGACCATCCCTGTGCAAAAAAAAAAAAGTTAGAATAAATGTTTTAGTCCTAAATCTTGTTATATCTATGTAATAATTTAGTGAATAATTTCACAGCATTCTATCATATAACATCCATTAATGAAATTCCACGAAATTTTAAATTTGTTGTATAAGCTTCCAGGCTGATGATAAAAAGTTTAAATTTACTGTATAAGTTTCCAGGTATACAATAAAAAGTTTAAATATCCTGTATAAGCTTCCAGGCAGAGAATTACAAAGTCTACAGTTTTATAATTCTAAACAACTTGTCTGTAATATCATGTCTGCTGTGATGAGTGTACATTGTCTGTATAACCTTCACCTGATGCTTGATGTCGTTTGTAATTTTAAGAACATCGGAGAAAAGTTGCCTCAATTTCCTCACACCCGTACACTGCTGATGCCGATACAGTGTGCTGCAATCCTCGAAAAACATGAGGGATCTGAAAAATGACAAGTTGGTGAATATTAAGGCCGTATGCAAGAACAATCATGGTGCATATGATGGAATGGTATCGGTACAACAGCTCTATTGTTTTTCTATGGAGCCATCTTACCGGTACCACGCCATCGTATGCACCACGAATGTTCTTGAATATGGTCCTTAAAGTGATGAAAATATTTAGACTGAAGAGAGGACTGATTATGACTCCAATCATAGGACGGTATGCAAGACTATTCATGGTATATACGATGACGTGGTATTGGTATGACGGCTCCATAAACAAACAACAGAGCCATCGTACCGGTACCACACTGTCGTATACAATACACCATGAATGTTCTTGCATACCGTCCATACAATACAGAACACACCATCTGCTATGATATAATTATTTTGTTCAAGTATAATACAGTACTTTGTAAATACAGTGTAGGATCTCGTAATCAATTTTGTGAAATTATCTGTACAGTACCAGCCTACATTTTGAAAACTATCTTTTTGTATGAAGTGTACCATACAATACCTGTGTAACTTTTCAAAATCCTTTTTGGGTTTCCTCCATTCCTTGAACACGTCCATCCTGAGATTACTGTATTAACAAAATTCACTCCGTTCACTGGAAAAATACAGGGACGTACTTAGTACAATTCAATTTATTGCTTCATATTATGGAACAGTCTGGGTTAGTAATTAAACTACAGTATAAAACCAGTCCACATATCTTTTAAATAATCTCAATATTATGTTGTGAAGTGTTAACTATTAGTGTCCTTATTCCAACTCTTATTGCAGTAAGTCACAACTACATACTGTAAACATAACTTTTTATAGTTAAATTAAAGGGGCTATTAAGGTTATTTCTACGCTCTCTAATATTCCTTGCCGGTACCATATACTGTGTTATGAATCTATATTGATGTGAATTACACACACACACACAATGCAGCATTTTGGAGAGAGAGAGAAAACACAGGCTACTCATCCCTTCAATATTTACCAAGGAGCCTCATAAATGATCCAGGCATTGCAAAATGTAAATCATACCAATAATCCTTCTATGGCATTATGGGAAAACATTAAATATTCTCACAAGCCAAACTTAACAATAGTTTAAGTTATTCCTGTGACTATAATCTTCCTTTCCTCGTCAGCATCAGTAACTACAGACCTGTCATGACCATATCTGACCAGTAGTAACCTTATCTGACCTGTAGTGACCTTATCTGACCTGTAGTGACCTTATCTGACCAGTAGTGACCATATCTGACCAGTAGTGACCTTATCTGATCTGTAGTGACCTTATCTGACCTGTAGTGACCATATCTGACATGTTGTGACCTTACAAACAAGTCAACTATGCCTATCTTGTTATCCCTTTATTTAGACTGAAAATAAAGGTAATTGAGTATCACAAATACACGTCACTAACTATAAATGCTTAGTAAATATGCTATACATTTAGAGATAAAAAATAATGACCTTTTAAATGATTAAATTCCAATTTGTTGAGTCAATACCTGAGTGACAACTAACGCGATCCTGACGCCACGCCACGTGTCGAGTGTTGACGGTGTTGTTGTCATTGTCAACCACATTTGCTATTATAAATATATGTAAAATTATGTATCTTTTTTTATCTTTACTCATATTATAGTATGATAAATTGATGTTAAAAATGATTAGTTTAATATTATAATGGTAAATATTGGGATGTATGCCGCTCCTCATTGATATCATACATATATACGTGCTTATAATTATTATAAAAGGTATATTGTATATTTTCATGGAGATAAAGCTAAAAATTACCTCTTTTTCAGGGACTAACTAACCGCCCAAAAGAAAAGTATATAGGCCAATATAGGAAAATAACATTGTAGTAACTATCCACTATTTAATGATATGCTGAGAACTGCACTGCCGGATAAGCTATACAAATTTTAAGTAGTAATTAATTTATATAAAACCACTGACTGATGACTCACTGACCTCATAGAACGGGGCCAGAAAGTGTTTATATATTTGGGTAGGAACTTCCAAAATTCGCATTAAATCGGTAAATATGAAAATAATCATATGATTAACATTGGGTTTTGGTCTGTCATGTCTTATTTAAACTTATCTTTACATCCTCTTCTGTTATTTTGTATCGAGCTGCTCATTTTGTTTCATAATTTTTCTACTTTCCAAGCTTATCATGAGAAGTTAACCAACATCAATTAAGCTTTATTGTCTCGTCTATAAGCTTCACTGAGGCTGCTTTCACGCGAGCGTTTTTGTACGCGCGTTCGGGAACGCTCGTGTGAAAGCAGCCTCACTGTCTCATCTATATAAGCTTCACTGTCTCGTCTATAAGCTTCACCACTGTTTCATCTATAAGCTTCTACACTGTTTCATCTATAAGCTTCTACACTGTCTCATCCACTGACAGCTTAACCTCGGGACTGTAATTTAATGTACAGTATATTACAAAAATCTCTTATTCCCTTGCTTTCGAGTCGTAAAACATAGTTTGAAACAGCTATAAGATTCATTCATACACGTCAGACCCAAAGGCTATAGACGGAATAAAATAAAATAAAACACATCTCCATACAATGACTTTATTCATATCCTATATATAAAACATATAAAATGTAGTTTTCACAAATATATACAACAATATACACACAAATATATGTTTTGTGTCCAGGTTTAATTTTCAATACTATACATCACTACCATATCATAACACCTACCAGTCACTTTATTTATTTATTTTCTTACATGGCAATTAAACTATATTCACAAAGCCACAATGGCAGTGTACTGTGGCAAAAATCAGCATGTGTACCTCACACCAAAATAAAAAGATGGAGCTATAAACATTTCCTCAGGTTTAAAGTACTGTAAGTGTTGAGATAAAGGATCGATCGACTGTATGCAAGAAAATTGATGGTGTGATATAGGGTCGTATGCAAGAACGTCCTGAGTGGTACGCGTTGACGATGGTGTGGTGATGGTACGACGGCTCTGTTGTTTGTCTACCTGTACTACGCCATCGTACGTAACATGAATATTCTTGCATACGACTCATAGTACGATGGTGTGGTAATGGTACGACGGCTCTTTTGTTTATTGACTACCAGTACCACGCCATCATATGCACCATAAATATTCTTGCATACGGCTCATAGTACAATGACTCCATAGGCATGTACACTACAGAGCCATCGTACCACACCATCGTCAACACTACGGATGTATGTTCTTGAGTACAATGGAGAATCATGGCCTATGGATAAATGCTTGTATACTTCCATTTTTCTTTTTACCGTGGGGTACTATTACTGTATATACATATTTTAAATCATATGTTTCTGATTTAGATACATCCAATTATCCAATATAATATATAACTGATGACCAACTCGATAGTAAAATAGGCCAGCTGTGTGAGAAGTAGGCTACAGTAGACATTAAATTATTACTATTGGTATAACAAATAAACTTCATTATCACAAAATCATAAGCAGAAGAACTGAACACCATAGTAGCACAAGGAATGGATGGCAGCCATACTATATCATACCTTAAGGACCCTGAGATCGTGTATGAGAATTGATGGCTTCTGTGATTCCATCTGACTATGCCACGAAACAAGCTCCTTCCGAATTGGTGGTGTTTCGTGGCAAGGTTTGAAGGACTCACTCACCTCCAATTTTTTTACTGCATCACTGGGTCTTTAGTTAACTCTTTAGAGAATGGATGGCTGATACTAATTGATTCCTACGCTATTATAAACATCATATCGGAAATGTTAGACCTAAAATAGTACACATACTTCACAGGGTCAATTAAGATGTTACTGTGTGCAAGAGAGTAACCTTCCCTTCCTGGATTAGGGAATCTCAAAAGAAATATTGGCCTTGTATTTTCGACTGGGCCAAAACCTCTCTGTAAATGGCCTTGTATTTTGATGGGTCCAAAACTTCTTCATAAACAGTCTTGTATTTTTTACTGGATTAAAACCTCTCTGAAAACTGAATAATTAAGTAAGGTACAGTACTTGTTATGTCCATCAGTCAGTGTAAAACAAAAGATACCTCAACTTTATAGTAACAACCATCCATGTTCAGGAGAATTACAACAATAAATATCAGTTATGAGATGACTCTGAAAATTAGGCTAAATACTGTATCATCTTTCTCGCCGGTACATAAATGTTTCTTTTTTCTGTTTTAACCCATAAACTGTTACAGTATATTAAAATTCAGAAACTGCTTCCATGTCCCCCAAATGTCTTATTTGTGGTGGTTATGTAAATCTAATTTTACCAGAGAAAAATTAAAGAAAATCATGTTTATATGTACATTCCATAAATCCTTAATAGTCACAGGGTCCAAGCATCCCCCCTTGTAGGCCCCAGTACTATATTGTTAGTGTGAAGCCTGGGCCACCTTCCAGTATGCCTTATGTCTACAGTATATTCCTGAATAGATCTTCCATCAACCCCAACACAGCTCCAGGTCTTGTACAGAACAATTTAAAATGAATTGTCACATATTATATTTATTCACTGATTAACAATCACAAAAACAAGAAGAAGATAAAACAAAGTAAAATATATAATGATAAAAATATGAGTCCATCCCAGACCACCGGACAGCCGGGCCCCAATATTGGAATACCCTCGTCTCCCCCATACTTGGGCCCTGAGTATACAGTATACAGTATTGGGTAAACAGAAAAGGCATATCAGCTTATGGGTTAAATCTGAGTAAACTCTTAGCGAATAGGAATGTTACAATACCTACAAACACTAGCTATATAGTCAATCTTGTTCATTTAACATTTGGATGGCAGAGTTACACAAGTGTACCTCATAATGATAGGCAAACCAATCTGTGATATGCTAGTTTGCATATTTCTTATGATATGGCAATTATATTATCTATGCATTGAAATACAATACTGTACATGAACTGTCCACTATCCTGAGGCTTAACTGTGTCCTCCATAAAGACTTACACTCAAAACCAGATTGGCAGAGTATCCGATATGTATACAGTATGGCTACATAGTATTTATAACAATATCTAGATTCAGGCAGTACTAAGAAGAACCATACTTATGAATCAGATTATCTGCCATAACTTGTACAAACATAAACAGTAATTGCCATATCAAAGACATCATACATAACTTCTCAGTCACTGGGTAACAGATTTGTGTGTCTAGATGTACAGTACAGTACAAGCCTCAGTATTCTACAATATACAGTACAGTACAATATACTGTAATAGCATCATTTTAGTACAGTACTGCAACCTTGTCAAGACTCTAACTGGTTGCTTCAGAACAAGGAGAGTCTTCTAGTTTAACCCACTGAGATGTGTGGAGACAAAGTTAGAATCCTGGTGAGGTTGTCATGGTGATAATACAGTATCTGTATACTTGTACCCCTGAATGTTATATCACTCATCTGCAATGGTTGGTACACTTAGTCTAAGTTTTCTGAGCTGATGTTTCTCACCAAATATGGCCCACTCCCCTGTAAATAATTCTGTTGGTAATGTCCAAAACCCCGCCTTTAAAAACCTGAGTATACGCCTGAACTCAGGAATAATTAAAATGGGTATTTCCTGCAGCGTTTGGACGTTCTGGTTTTTCTTGATAACCATTGGATAAAATTATACATTAACATTATTATGCCTCATCAACAACTTCCTTGGCTGCCTTTCTTTCATCATTAGATGGAAACCTTTAATACAGAATACTGTACAGTACAGGATGTATAATTTGTTCACTGTTAGTATCTAACAAAGCAATGAACAAAAAAGTAGCATTTAATTTCTTTATGCAACTCCTTGCAGAAGTGCCATTCTATCACTCACACTGTCCACCAATTAGCATAATGACTTGATTAACCCAACTGTCTTTAATACAAGTCAACAACCAAAACAACTTATTATCACTGCTATGAGATAACTATAACAACTACAATACTGTAAAAAAAAGTTACATGTCCCTAGAGTATTGTTCATCCTTTCTGTTTTCCACAAGTAATGCCGGCCAGGTCACAGTCAGAATCAACTAATATTATTACAACAGCAAAGAACATTATTTTCACCTATAAACACATCTTAGATACCAAGGGTCACAATTCAATCAAGTTTTTGAATCACCTTATGAAATGATATCATAGACAGTACTTTAGCTGATATAAAGGAATACATAATATTTGTAAGTGATGAATAAATAAAAAAAAATTCTCATTCACACTCACAATGCAGACAATGTAAAGAATGGAATGTCACTGTTTCCTTTTCTGCAACTTGGCCTTGATAAATCCATTTTCCTTACTGTTTAATACAACAGGACAAGATTACTATTTCAATATATGGTCTGTTGTCACTGTTAATGGTCAACTATAATTTATAAAGTTCCATACTAAAAAATTGCAACCACTACAACTGGTAATATAATTACTTCATAATAACATTGATGATGGACTCTCTCCCAGGCAGTGTGGGATACACTGACGGGATAAAGTTACTTCTGGTGGAGATACAACACTCCATCAGTACCATGTATGTGAGCAGGTGCCAAAGATGACTTAAAATCCAACACAGCAAACAGTAATGATAAGGAAATACTGACATTCGTTTCTAAGCAGAGCATCAATATCTTGCATTGATTATCTAATATTCAATATATCCCGGTCAAGCGGCAAGCAATAGAAGCTGCAATATTTCATCTCCCAATCACGTCCCTACAAACACAAGCATACATACACACTTACATGACTTTCCCCGACACAACTCACAAGCACCAGAAAAAAAAGTAACTAAATAAAAATGAAGGCAATTAAAGTTCATGATCAGCAATGGAGTACTGTACTGTAGTTACACATATGACATCCATCCATAATAAAACCGTGATGTTAATGAAGTTTTCAACCTCCAGCTGGGTGTAGTTTCTTCATAGACATTATGTTATAGGATTAAATTGTAGGATCTGTAAAATGAGTTTTCACATCCATCTACTTTACCATAAAAATTCCTCTTGTGGGTACTGTACATATTTGACCACAGCTGTTCACATGCATTTCTCCTCTCAATACAATACTTACACTATACCAATAGATGCAAGTTACTGAATGATGAGAAAGACGTAATCTATTCACCATTGTAAATTAATTAATTTTGTGGATGACTGCAAGTACCATTCTTTGTCAGACATTTTGAAAGAACTTTGTGATATGATGAATAACATTGGTGTCTGGCAAGCTGTGTCCCAGAGTGCCTCATTTATAGCCATGGACACTGGGGGTCAAAAAGGTCTGTACTGATCCGAAGCACAATATGAGTCTCTACCAAAGATGGATTTGAATAATGGTGTTTCAAGTGTATGGGGAATGCATGTGAGATTGGTAGAGATTCATGTTGGGCCTCGGATCAGGACGGAACTATTGACTTCCAGTGTAAAATATGACTTCACACACACCAATAAGTGCCAGCAGCTGCAGTCACTTTTGTTGCACATGGCCCATAGTCATACTAATGGGAGTACAGTAATGAAGTTCAGTCACATTTACTACTTTGGTGTTGATATTGCACTCTTCCCTCTCCCTACAGTACAACACAGAGATGACTTTGTGACCATTAGGATTGATTTCAGCTTCCCTGGTCAATCTGTATTTTTCCAGGCAAATCTTGAAATATACTACAACATGTACTTGCCATACATAGCACCACATAAGGTGGCAACCATTGTAAACACCAAAATACCAGATATGGCTGCTGATACTCCACAGTCACTAATACTTATAATGTAATTCAATGTCTATACCACAGCTAATAATCATATAATAAAGATAATAAATATTCTCTTCCAACAATACATCAATTGGTATCTATATGCCTTATAGTACAGTCCTACATAGAACATGATGGTGTGTTAGCTGGTGTTGGTGGCAGCTGGTGTTAGTGGTCTGATGGTAAGTGGAGTCAGTTTGTCGTTGGTGTACCTGCAAAAAAAAAGTTGCCTTTAGATTTTACTGTACATTACAAGAAAAAAGTTGTTTTTACTTGATGTACCTGCCAACATGAAAAAAGTAACTGTGTTACATTATAATAATATCTTTGGCTAAACAGCAGTTGATTGATGTCTAAGCAGTGATCTGAGTTAAAAATAACTGGGTCTTTATGTAAGGAAAATAAAGGACAAAATGCCTGCATAATGTCCTTATTTGTCAAGCATATAAAGAGTTTGATAAGTTCAAACTTATGGTAGATTTTATTTGAGATTCTTTGGGAATAATTTGCGACTACCCTGTAAGATAAGCATCATAAAATAAAATATTCCTTCAAAATGTACCGTGTGACAAAGTTGTGGACGGTAGCAGTGGAGACCTCAACACCTTCCTCCAGCAGGTATTTGGCATTCTGGGCTGCATCAAGGATGGCCACGAGGGGAACCACGTCTTCCAGGCAGGCAAAGTCACGTACACTGTCACTCACTTCGTCCTGGGGGCAGTCACCTTGTTAGCTCATTTTCTGTTTTTATGGTATATTTTAGAAAAAAAATATCTAGTAATATTTGTAAGACCTTGAAAAACTTACAAATGGAAGTACTGTACTGTACTATTGCATAAATGCAAAGAGAAAATGTTACCGTACTAAGAAAAATTGGGTTGCTGGGTATCGGTATGAAAGAAGTCAAACTGGATAGTTTGGCTAGGTACTGTATCAATCAAAGAATCATAGTGATATTTTCAAAGTGTAAAGAGGTATGGTTCTCTCCTTTTCAAATAAAAATAAATATGGTTTCTAAATAGAGAAAAATTATACACTGAAGACGTTAAATAAATGAAATATGAAAGTCCAATTGAGAACTCCGGAGTACTGTATACAGTAATAGCAAAATGCAGTGTATTGGACTAACATGACCTCACCTCTCCGGCCACAAAGAACTGGAGTGTGAGGCCGCCTTCCTGTGAGTGTTCCAACAGATATTCCTCCGCTACCGGCAGTAACACGTCTCGCCCAAACTGCACTTCAGTAGTCTCACCATCTGTTGGGGGTTCCATTTTTACTTTTCTTTTAAACAATGGGTTTGGTTCTCAAAGAGGAAAAACCATATCAATGAAAAAGATGAGACAAAAAGAAGAATAAATGTACCAGTGGAGAGGATGGGGTAGGATGAGGATTAAACATACCAGTGAAGAGGATGAGACAAGGTGTGTCCTGAAGCCGTGCCATGTGTCTTGGGGCCAACACCTGTACACTCTGTGGTCGCCAAGGAAACCTCTGAAATGGATTAATGATTAGAAACAAGTCATACCAGATCTAGGTTCATATTCCACTAAGGAAGGAGCTAAAGAGGGGTAATAATCGAAGATATGCTCTCTGTTGGCTGTGAATTTTGTGCAATTTGCTAGTTATTAAAGCATTAGCATGCTACTTTTATTGCATTACAGGCTTTACAAGTCTGTTGGATCATAGATACCACCACAACAAAAAATCACACCATTATTAATACAGGTTTCTTGTGTCACTGTCCTACTATATACAGTATATGGTAAGTATATGGTGGCATCAGTACTCTTTATTGTATATCAGGAACACAGTCCCTTTCAGGAATAACTATCACCTCAAGGTTGGGGTCTTCTGAGAACTCTGATCGTCCATCGGTGGTGATGATGGAGTTGTCAGGACCAAGGATGACCAATGTGGGGATACCCTTCACCTCCAATGTGGTGGCCAGCTCACCCCGGGCTTCCTTCTCCTCCCATGCCAGGCTGGGCCAAGGCATGTTGCTGTGGTAGGTCTGCCAAGACTCCTCACTCCTGTAGGGTAATAGTAAGTGTTCACTCAGTGTCAAGGGTCTATTAAGAAATGTACTTGATATTATATGACTATTAGCAACCCAACAAACAAACTTAATAGAACAACTACAGCACCTGTCAGAGCTGATGAATATCATGGTGAAGTTGCTTTCTTTTTTCTTGAACTTGTCATAGGCAGCCACGAGTTGAGGTGTGAAGGCTTTACATGGTGGACACTGTAATACAAACAATGGCATGTTACTTCTCCAGACGACATTAAATAAAAACTAATAAAAAAAAGAAGTTACATAATAGAAAAAGGGTTACCGTACAAAATGCCTACCCAGTGAGCAGAGAAGTAGAGCCCCTTGTAGGAGTTCATGATGGCGTCACTGGGGATGTCTTGGCCCTGAGGATCAACCAGCCTTGTGTTGGTAAGGATGTCACCAACGGGTCTCGGCCTCCAGGGGAAGTGTAGGGCCTCGGGGTCTGAGGTGAGCATATCACAACCTGCCCTGGTAATGACACGTCCACTCCGGCTTTCCAATAACACCAGGGTAGGGATTCCTTCAACACGATACTGACGAGACAACCTCATCTGTAACAACAACACCAGCCATTTTAGTCAAGGAGGAGATGGTTAAAGTAGGTAAATAGGGTATGGTTAAAGTAGGTAAATAGGGTATGGTTAAAGTAGGTAAATAGGGTATGGTTAAAGTAGGTAAATAGGGTATGGTTAAAGTAGGTAAATAGGCTATTCTATAATTATGTGGAAAGTATTGAAAAAAATGGTGGAGTAGGGAAGAGAAAGATGGTGCATGGTGAATGAAGCTGGAATGTGGCCGATCGAGGATGGTAGAAAGACAAGAAAGCAAGGATGAGAAGGGAAGGAAGAAGGAACCAGGCAGGATCCACGAGGAAGTGATTGAAGAAAAAAGGAGGCAAGAAGGATGTAAATTAGGAGAGAGAGAGAGAGAGAGAGAGAGAGAGAGAGAGAGAGAGAGAAGAGAGAGAGAGAGAGAGAGAGAGAGAGAGAGAGAGAGAGAGAGAGAGAGAGAGAATTTCAACTATTGAGAGAAGATAGATGAGGTGTTGGCATTGGTACACCATCTGGTTTCAGTTTGTATTCAAGGGAACCTGCAGGGGATGTATTGGAGATAGTGATGATGATGAAATGTGTGTTGGAGATAGTGATGGTGAAATGTGTTGGAGATAGTGATGATGGTGAAATGTATTGGAGATAGTGATGATGGTGAAAGTAAGTGTGTCGGAAAGACGGAAGGCTCAGAAGGGGAAACGTGAACTCGCATTTTAAACACCACAACAGAAACAAGGTGGGAAGGGGTGATGGGGGTTGGGAAGGGGTGATGGGGTGGGTGGGAAGGGGTGATGGGTTGCTGTCTACTATAATACAACTCTACGTAACTACATCCTCCCTCCCTCCCATCCTGTCGCCATCCTTATTATTTGATTGTCCTTTTCCCTTCCTTTCTATCTACACCCTTATTACTTCCTTGCCTTTTTCCATCCTTTCCTTCCTTCTTTCCTTTTTTTTCGTGCTTGTTGTCCTTCTATGTCTCCTTCGCCTTTATTATCGATTCTCTCTCTCTCTCTCTCTCTCTCTTTTCCTTTCTCTAACATTTCTCAGTCCCTCCCTCTTCACCAACACTCATCACATACTTACCCTCTTGAACTTCTCTCCTGACACACACACACGTACAGTACATACATATTATACACACACACATACATATATATTATACAAACTTTATACACACACACACACACACACAATACACACACACGTACTGTACATATATACAGTATATTATACAAACTTACACAAACACACATTCACAAACATACAATGAAACAACAACAACAATAACGTACACACATACATACAATAAAACAACAACAACAAAAACGTACACCCACACACACAAAGTTTCGGAGAGCTGTATATATTATATGTATGTATGTATGTATCCCCTTATGTATGTATGTATATGTGTATGTGTGCGTGTTTCTCCATAATAATAAACAACAATTGACTGGAGATTTCGTCTGTCCCTCGCTGTTCGGCCTCTATACACCTCCACCACCACCACCAGCCGCCCGAAATGGTTACCTGCTGGGGATTCCATTTTTCCCCTTCCTTCCACTCCCGCTGTAAAACTCTCCCCGGTGACATTTATTATCCTCCGCACTCCTTTTTTTTATTCTGATTTTTTCCTTTTTTACTTTTTGCTCCACAGTGTTCGCCGAAGCTAAAAGCGCTCGCCGAAGAATACGATTTCCATTACGGGGTAGAAAATGGGGTACTGGGGAAGGAAGGAGGGGGAGGGGGATTGTTTGGAGGGGAAACGAGCGTAGTAAAAGGAGTGAGGAAGAAAGTAATATGGGTAATAAGGGAAGGAGGGAGGGAAGGAAGGGATAATTGAAACGAGGATAAGAGAGAGAGAGAGGAGAGAGAGAGAGGAGAGAGAGAGAGAGAGAGAGAGAGAGAGAGGTTGGTAGGTAGGTAGGAGACAGCCAGGCAGGGAGACCAGAAGGGTAGATAAATAGAAAGACAGAAAGGTAGATAGATAGGTAAGCAGGATGATAAACAGGAAGAAAGGCAGATAGAAAAAAGGTAGATATATAAAAAGACAGAAAGGTGGATAGGTAAACAGGATAATAAACAGGAAGAGAGGCAGACAGAGAGGAAGGGAGAGAAGCAGAGGACAAGGGTTACAGGGAGAGGGAGACAGTGTTGCCAACTTAATAAAAAATATATTCAAGGTTTTTCCCACCAGAGAGAGAGAGAGAGAGAGAGAGAGAGAGAGAGAGAGAGAGAGAGAGAGAGGAGAGAG
>JAWZYT010001626.1:0-2500 GCA_034508575.1 Petrolisthes manimaculis
CACCTATATGTATGTTTATTATGACACACAGACACACACACACACACACAGGTGAAAGCAATAGGCACCACTACTACTACTACTACTACTACTATTCCTATTACTACTACTACTACCACTATTACAAATACTACAATTACTACTACTACAACTATTACTACTACTAACACTATTATTATTACTACTACTACTACTACCACTACTATTACTACTACAACAACAACTACAACTACAAATACTACTACTACTACTATACTACTAAGCCTACTACTACTACTACTACTAATAATAATAATACACCTACTTCTAAAACTACTACCACTACCACTATTACAACTACTACTACTACAATTACTACTGCTACTACTACTTCTACCACTACCACTATTACAACTACTACTACTACAATTACTACTGCTACTACTACTTCTGCCACTACCACTACCACTACTACTACTACCATTGTTAGCGTGAGGGAAAGGGGGGGAGGGGGTCTTATGTTTCCAGGTAACACACACACACACACACACACACACACACACACACACACATAAGCTGCTTCCACCCCCACCTTTAATACCTGGACTAATGTATAACTCAGCCGCAATGTGTCCCTCTGTCTGTCTGTGTGTGTGTGTGTGGGGGGGGGGGTTCGTCTCTCTCTCTCTCTCTCTCTCTCTCTCTCTCTCTCTCTCTCTCTCTCTCTCTCTCTCTCTCTCTCTCTCTCCATTTGTGTGTTTCTTTCTCTTTCTCTCTTTGTGTCTGTCTCTGTGTTTGTGTGTGTGTGTGTTTGTGTGTGTTTCTCTATCTGTGTGTGTGTGTGTGTATGTGTGTGTGTGTGTGTAACCAATCAACGTAAAATACCAGGTCATATAATTTCTGTTGACTGTTAATCTCTTTTGTGTGACTGACTGACTGACTGTCGTGTAATTAGGTGTGTGTGTGTGTGTGTGTGTGTGTGTGTGTGTGTGTGTGAGAGAGAGAGAGAGAAATATGTGTGCTCGTGTGTTTCTGTTTGTGTGTGTGTGTGTATGAGAGAGAGAGAGTGTGTGTGTGAGACAGAAATTAAAAGAGAGTTTGTGTTTGTGAGAGAGAGAAAGATAGAAACAGAGAGAGGAGTGCGCCCTTGTGTGTGTGTGCGTCTCTCTCTCTCTCTCTCTCTCTCTGTGGTGTATTTATCCAAGTCTTTTGCTATTCTCCTCCCCTCCCACAGTTAACTCTTTTCCCCTCACTCCCTCACCACTCATTACAAGCCCTACCCTCATTTACTCTCTCACTCTCTCTCTCTCTTTCTCTCTCTCTCTCTCTCTCTCGGGCTATACAAATTGTCATGTGACCACCTACAGCTCCAGGAATTCACACACGGAAAGTGGACGTACACGAGGGGGGACAGAGGACATTTTCGTCACAAAAAACACCCCACTAATTACTTAATTTCACATACTTCACTTTCGTATATATATATATATATATATATATTCTTCATCACTCACTCTCTCTTTCCCCTCTACCTTCTCTCTCTCTCTCTCTCTCCCTCTCTTTAATCTGTCCTCTCACCCTTACTCTTTCTTATCACCTCTCACTCTTCCCTCTCCCCTCACTCCTTCACTCTCTCCCCTCTCTCTCTCACTCTCTCTTCTCTCACTCTCTCCCCTCACCCCTCTTCTAAGAATGAATTTTCCTAAATTTATCCCACCTGAGAGAGAGAGAAAGAGGGAGGGAGAGAGAGGATAAAATATAGATACACAGATAGATTAAGAGATAGATAGATACATAGATAGGTTAAAAGAGAGTAATATTTAGATAGATAGACAAATAGGCAACTTAAAAGAGAGAGAGAGAGAGAGAGAGAGAGAGAGAGAGAGAGAGAGAGGATAAAAGATAGATAGATACATAGATAGATTAAAAGAGAGTAATATTTAGATAGATAGACAAATAGGCAACTTAAAAGAGAGAGAGAGAGAGAGAGAGAGAGAGAGAGAGAGAGAGAGAGAGAGAGAGATAACGTGGTCAGTATAAATTACAGAACAGAATACAAAGAGTAAGGTTTCATAATAAAGTGTAACATAATAATATACAGAGGAATATTACATTACAGAATAATTACATTGTGTGTGTGTGTGTGTGTGTGTGTGTGTGTGTTGTAATGTTAATGTGGGTGGGACGTTTACCTACTTACCTACCTACCTATCTACCTACTTACTTACCTACCTATCTATTTACATATATACACATCTACCTATTTACCTACCTACCTATCTACCTACTTACCTACCTATCTACTTACCTACCTACCTATCTACCTACCTACTTCCCTACCTACCTACCTACCTACCTACATACCTACCTACCCATGTACCCTTATCTCCTTTCCTTCACCATCCTACCATACCCCCCCCACACATACCCCCCCTCCCCCCACCCCCCACACCCCCCCCCCCAGGCCAAAGTCAACACACTATATTGTTATCAGTTAGCGTGTTGTAGCCCCCCCTAAACC
>JAWZYT010001626.1:10000-40000 GCA_034508575.1 Petrolisthes manimaculis
AAAATTCAATGTGTGTGTGTGTTTTATTATTATTATTATTATTTTGGCGGGAAAAAATTCAGTGTATTATTGTTGTTGTTTTTGGCGCGAAATATACATCTTTAAAATTCAGTGTGTGTATGTGTGTGTGTGTGTGTGTGTGTGTGTGTGTGTGTGATTTAAACAGGACATAAAAATCCTTAGAATACTTTGTTATGTAGACTGACTTATATGTATGTATGTATGTTACACTTAAATACATTGGGTATATACGTCACTGTCTGGGGTTATAAATGAGACAGTGAAACGTAATCTGTGACCCTGAGTGAAGCACGCAGGTGAACCCAAACCTAACCTGTGTATGTGTGTGTGTGTGTGTGTGTGTGTGTGGTAATATGGCGTCACTACTCATTATTACCTTACTGTATTACTGCTTCTGTGTGTGTGTGTGTGTGTGTGTGTGTGTGTGTGTGTGTATGACTATGCATGCATGTGTGTGTGTGTGTGTGTGTGTGTAGGATTATGTATACATGTGTGTGTGTAGGATTATGTATGCATGTGTGTGTGTGTGTGTGTGTGTGTGTTTGTGTGTGTAGAACTATGCATGCATGAGTGTGTGTGTGAGTGTGTATGACTATGCATGTGTGTGTGTGTGTGTAGGACTATGTATGTGTGTATGCAGCGGGATATACGGCACGTGTGTGTGTGTGTGTGTGTGTGTGTGTGTGTGTGTGTGTGTGTTCTGATACTGTAATTTATCACGCTAGCTTAACTCACTCTATCTCTTTTTCTTAACCCCCCCCCCACCCATCCTTCACACACACACACACACACACACACAACCCCCTCACTGTACTGTCTCCTCCCCCTCCCCCCTCCCCCCACACCCACAAGAGTTCCCCCCCCCTCCCTCACACCCACAAAGGAGATTCAATATCACCAATTATCTAACACACACACACACACACACACACACAGTCACCTAAACCCATTCACCTTACCCTAACTTCACCTATCCCTCCCCTCCCCTACCCTACCCTAATCTAAATTAATTTACCTATCCCTCCCCTACCCTAACTTCACCCAACCCTACCCTACCCTAACTTTATCTATCCCTTCCCTCCACTACCCTAACCTAACCTAACTTCACCTATCCCTCCCTTACCCTACCCTAACTTCTCCCTACACTCCCCTACCCTACCCTAACCTACTCCTATCCCTCTCCCTACCTTACCCCTTCCCTTCCCCTCCCCCTTCCCCTAACCTATGACGCTGTAAATAACTACTGTTGTTGTTGTTGTTGTTGTTGTGATTATATGATTGAACTGATGTGGTTGTTGTATTTGTTGTTGTTGTTGTTGTTGTTGTGTAATTGCCCTGACAAATGACCTGACTCCATTTGTGATTAGATGAAGGAAGAGGGGAGGGGGAGAGGGGGGAATAGGGAGAGGGGGGAGGGAGTGGGTGAAGATTAAAATAGGGGGGGATGTTTTGAAATGGGGGTTAGGGTGGGAGATTGAAATGGGAGGGGGTTGTGTTTTGAAAAGGGGGGGTGGGGTGATGTGTGTATGATTTTGCAGCACCTCATAATAATAATAATAATAATAATAATAATAATAATAATAATAATAATAATCTCCACCAACACTTTCCTTCCATCGTAATAAATATATTGGTAACAAGAATGGCAGCCTTCAGAGAATACAAACCTCCGCCAATGCCAGATAATTTCCAACTGCAAAAATTTCGAAGAAATCGGAACAACTTCATATTTGACCTTCAACTTGACCCTCAGGCGACCTTTTCAAGGTCGAATATAGGTCAAAATTTAGGCCTTGCTAAATACTACAATATTAGCCCAGGTAGAGTCTCTAGCTCAAGCAAGATATGGCTATAAATGTGTTTTTGACCTTGACCTTTGACCTTGAGATCTGAAAATCTAATCAATTGTTGCCACTACAATACCAGACCTGACCACAAAGTTACATCAAAATTCGTCCATGCGTTTTTGCGTAATCCTGCTAACAGACAAACAGATATACATACAGGAGTGAAAACATAACCTCGTTGGCGGAGGTAATAAAGAACAACACGTGTATGATTTTGCACCACCTCATAATAATAATAATTGAGGGGGTTGAGTTGAGTTGACATAAGGTGTTGTTGTATGATTATATTTTGATATGATACTGATTTATTTGTAAGATGGAAGGAAAGTAGGCCTATTAGTGATTATTATTATTATTATTATTATTTGATTGTGGCTGTACCAAAAGTCTACTATGTATATATATACGTATGTACAACATCAACAACAATAATAGAACAACATATATGAACTAATAAAAGAGTTAATTTAAACCCCAAACACTCCAAATGACAATAGATAGATTTACCCTTTATCACCACCAACACCATATATGCCAATACAGAACTTGAGAATATTCTGTAAACATTTCAATTTCATATAAACACACAGTAATATAATGTCTCAGTTTATAATTCCTAACATGAAGAAAATGAGGATATACTCGCTGACTCCTACACAAACATATATAGCCTATACTCCCTGTTTCTACCACGTCACAACAACACACACACATTAATAATAATAATAATAATCATAATTCCCAACATGAAGAAATTGAGGATATACTCGCTGACTCCTACACAAACATATATATATACTCACTAGCCTGTTTCTACCACGTCACAACACACACACACATTAATAATAATAATAATAATAATAATAATAATTCCCAACATGAAGAAATTGAGGATATACTCGCTGACTCCTACACAAACATATATATATACTCACTAGCCTGTTTCTACCACGTCACAACACACACACACATTAATAATAATAATAATAATAATAATTCCCAACATGAAGAAATTGAGGATATACTCGCTGACTCCTACACAAACATATATATATATATACTCACTTTTTCTACCACGTCACAACAACACACACACACTGGTTACAATCCACACACAACCACCAACCAACCACCAACGAGATATACTGTAGCCTAGTCCAAGTCACTGCTGGTATAATACTGACTCATTCTACTTGTCCTACTTGGGGAAAACACCTCGTAACCTTTGGAACGATACAAAAAACAAAAAACAAAAAACATTTCAGTCCGCACCTTCCACGACAGTTGACAGTTCATATTTTATTTTTCAGTCAGTAACAACAATGCCTTAGATATCAGATTATTAGGTTACTGCTTGTTCAGGGGGGTGGGGTGGGGGGGGAAAGAATAAATACATAATTATATCCACTACTTATTTCATTATACACTCATTGAAGACCACCAAATGTGTGTGTGTGTATGTGTGTTCCCAGATTTGTGTTATTCATTACCATACACACTACCGGTTAAAAGGATAGTTAGCGTGTGTGTGTGTGTGTGTGTGTGTTAAAAGGATAGTGTTTGTGTGTGTGTGTGTGTGTGCGTGTTAAAAGGATAGTTTGTGTGTGTGTGTTAAAAGGATAGTTTGTGTGTGTGTGTGTGTGAAAAGGATAGTGTGTGTTTGTGTGTGTGTGTTAAAAGGATAGTTTGTGTGTGTGTGTGTGTGAAAAGGATAGTGTGTGTTTGTGTGTGTGTGTTAAAAGGATACTGTTCGTGTGTGTGCGTGTGTGTGTGTGTGTGTGTGTGCTAGAAGAATATGTGATAGATTTACTGAGACTGTGTTAAAAGAATAGTGTGTGTGTGTGTGTGTGTGTGTGTGAATCAAGCTTCTTGTGTGTGTGTGTGTGTGTGTGTATTAAAAAAAAAACTATGTATATATATATATGTACTAATTATAATCCTCAAACATCAAGGAAATACTGTATGATAATAATAATAATAACAATAATAACAATAATAATGTATATAATAATAATAATAACAATAATAACAATAATAACAATAATAATGTATATAATAATAATAATAATAATAATAATAATAATAATAATAATAATAATAATAATAATAATAATAATAATAATAATAACAATAATAATAATGTATATAACAATAATAATAATAATGATAATAATAATAATAATAATAATAATAATAATAATAAGAGTAATAATGTATATACAATAATAATAATAATAATAATAATAATAATAATAATATCACCACCACACATAACATTAGGACAGACACACACAAACACAAACACAATAATTTTTTTCAATCAGTAGGATGTGTTTCAATTACTGCACATAAAGTTTTACATCAGTGTAATTGGGTTGGGTTGGGGGGAGGTTTTGGCTGGGTAATATAAGTTTGGGGTAGGGGGAGATGGGATGGGGATGGGTTGGGAGAGATATGGGAGGGGTTGGGAGGTTTGGGAGAGGGATGGGAGGGTTGGGAGAAGGAAGATAGGGATGGGAGAGGGATGGGAAGGATGGAAGAGAAAATAAAGGGATGTGAGAAGGAGAGAGAGATGAGAGAAGGATGGGAATGATGTGAGAGGAGAGAGAGAAATGAGAGAAGGAAGAAAGGGATAAGAGAAGGATGGGAAGGATGAGAGGAGAGAAAGGGATGGGAGAATAATGGCAAGGATGTGAGAGGAGAGAGAGAAATGAGAGAGATATGGGAAGGAAGAGAAAGAAGAGAAGGATGGGAAGGAAGAAAAGAATGAGAGAGGAAGAGAAAAATGTAAGGGAGAGACTGATTGCTAGGAGGGGGGGGGAGGGGTACTGTAATTATAATGACAGACAGAATAATTACAGTTCAAACATTAATTAATCATAGTTTTATTGTTATGCATTACACTAAATTAATTTGATGAGGTAGTGATGCTAAAAATAGTAATGCGACTACTACTTTTACTACTACTACTACCACTACTACTACTATTACTACTACACACACACCATGGAGGTATAATCTAAGATTATACCTCCATGACACACACACACAGCCCGTTGAAAACTTAACACCAGTGATGCCAATTTGGTGGGTTTTTTGCTAGATCTAGCGGATTCAGTAATTATCTAACTGGAAAAAATAGAAATTTACAAGAGCAACTATTATAGCGGAATTTAATTAATTAATAAAGGCCAAGCTAGCTGAAAATGTTAAGAGACTTATATTACCTATAATTTAACGCTTGACTAGTCTAGCGGATTACAAACATTTGAGTTGGCATCACTGGTAAACACTTTATTAGTAAACAAACAACAGGGCCAGTAGAATCGTGACTGAGTTGACACTTGTCCAATAACAAAAGTTTCCTCCAAGCTCCTGGTAACTCCTGTGTATATCATATTTGTTTAGACAACTTTACTAACATTTCTGTACAATGCCATTTACATTTACTAACGAGGAGTATGTAGATATGATGTTCCTGTATGGATTATATAGTGGTAATGGTGGAGCCTCAGCCAGAGAATATAAACATAGATATCCCAACAGAAGGAGTCCAGGACCTAAAGTGTTCTCTAGTGCTTTCCAACAGTTACGTGACAAAGGTTGTTTTCCTGGTGTGTGTGGTACAGCTGAACGATCACACACCATTACTAACAGAACTATTCCACCCGGGGATCGTACAAAGAGATTGGATTTCTGTACTTGGTTAACAGATCATCCTCGGCTGTGTAAGTTCATTTTATATATGGATGAAACCATATTTACTCACTGTGAATCAGATAACACTTTGAACGAACATTATTGCTCAGAAGAAAATCCAGACAAAACAATTGAACATAACTTGCAACACCAATTTTCAGTCACTGTTTGGTGTGGTATGATTGACAACCAGCTGATTGGACCTCATATCTTTGAAGGGAAACTTACAGGAGATATTTACCTACAATTTATAGAGAATGAACTTCCCTTGTTACTTGAAGATGTTGCTCTGAAAACACGACGACGCATCATTTTTCAACATGATGGTGCACCTCCACATTGTACCAAACATGTCACGGAATATCTCAATCAGGAATTCCCACAACGATGGATTGGCCGTGATGGACCGCGCCTGTGGCCGGCTAGATCCCAAGATTTAACACCTCTGGAGTTTCATCTCTGGGGACACATTAAGTCACTTTTATATGACAAAAAGATAAACAGCAGAGAAGAACTCATTCATCACATCAAGGAAACGGCCCAAATGATCAAGAAGGAACCAGCGGACTTGAGGAATGCTACATTGTCTGTGTTAGATCGTGCAAGGAAGTGTATAGCAGCTGATGGCAGTCATTTTGAAGATGATTTGTAAATTATTATATGAAATTAAATACTAGTAATTCATTATCATCACCTCAGAAGTTTCAGAGAGGATTAGGCCTCCCGGGGAAACCTCTATAAAAAAAATGCACCTAGACTTTTACCTCGAGGGTGGTGTGGAAAAAAAGTCAAAACACATCAGAGAATAAAAGGAATACTGTAGTTTTAAGTGATGGGGAGTCAACTGAACCTTGGTTCATTCGATTGTGGAGTCACTTCTAATGGGTGGGGAATCATCTGAAACCTGTTGCAAGTGACAAGGAGTCGACTGAACCTAGTTTCATCTGACTGGGATAGTCTTCTGAAATGTAGTAATTTGAAACGGCTACACCAGATCTGACAACACTGCTACAAACTGGTAATTCTTTCAATAAATAGCATATTATGTAAGGGTTTATGAGTAGGACATAATAATATTAATAATAAAACACTTTGATTATATAACATTAATATTTATAGGTATGTATTTCTTTGATACAGCGACCAGTGATACAATGATATCTTATCGCCTCCGCTTGCTTGCTTATTTTCTTTGTTTATTTTCTTTGTTCTATTAATTCCCATCTTGCAGATAATTGCCCTGAGAATGCTGCTTGATTATTTATATCTGTAACAATGACAATAACTTAACAAATAAATTACTTAACAATAACAATAAGTTAAAAAAAACATTATCATATATATATATAAATACTACAGTAGTTGTCGACAGTCATTCACACACTTACTACAACTAATAATAATAATAACAATAACAATGATAATAATAATAAACACAACACGCTTGACTATAAATATAAATAATCTTAATAATAGTTATTTAGTTTCTGTACAGTGATATACAAAAGTCTCTTGCTGCCCACGTTATGTTACAATATATTACATTCGGCAATCATTCCAGCCAAAATATAGAAATTAAAAAAAGCGAAAAAAAATGGAGATGGATTTCACAGTGTTATTGGAAGGAGAGAGAGAAAAAAATAATGTAGGTTAAAAAATGTTACAAAAAAAGAGAAATAAATATGTAGGTTAAAAAATGTTACAAAAAGATTTAAAAAGAGAACAGAAAGCTTAGTAAAAAAAATAAGACAGATTTTACTTATGTGTTTTGTGTTAATTAAGGGGAAAAAAATGATTGATTCTCTTGTGGATGAATTTGAAGGTGTGTGATTCCTCCAAAGTGTGCCATGAAACAGATCTCCAATGAAGTTGTCTGTTTCCTGGTATAGTTTGGAGGAATCGATAGCCTTCAAATATTCCCTCAAAAGTCTCAAAAAAATATTATTTAGGAGAGGGTGAATTATTATTACTACTACTATTATTATTATTATTTTTATTATTACATGATGTTACTGAGAGCTCTAAGTGTAATAATAGTAATGTGTAATAATGGTGGTTATGGTGAGCTGAGAGGATAAAAAGTGAGACAAATTTGGTGGTTATGGTGAGCTGAGAGTAGCTAGGGTGAGTTTGTGAGCTGAGAACTACTGGGAAAGAAAGTGAGACAAATTTGGTGGTTATTATGGTGAGCTGAGAGATATTGGTAGAGTTTATGGTGAGCTGAGAGATAATTATTGTGATAGAAAGTGAGACAAATTTGGTGGTTATGGTGAGCTGAGAGTAGCTAGGATCACTAGGGTGAGTTTTTTTGAGCTATGATGTACCGAGATGTGAGCCAGGATCAATCAATTAAGTTACTGGAAGGAGTCGAGCTGAGCTGAGCTGAGCCGAGCCGTGAGCAAGGAAATATGTACTGTAATGGGGATAAGTGTACAAGCCAGAGAGAAAGAGAAAAAAAAGAGAGAGAGTAATTAAGATGTTAAAACTGTAGCAACTGTTTATTTCCTCTAAACTATTGCAAACAACAACAACAACAGACCAACATTATTATTATTATGATGTTTATGTTTATTATTTATCTATTTATTTCATTTTGTTAATCTGGTGCTGTTTGTTTGTTTATTTCCCAGGAAACAAACAGAACACTGAACACACAGATGAACAGAAATGTTGTTGTTGTTGTTGTTGTTGTAGATGTTGTTGTAATAGATTGTTTTGGAGGAAATAATGTTTATTTGCTCCAGATTATCCCCGCTAAAAGGGATACAAAAAATTACGAGATAAATTAGCCAATAAATACATCAGTTATCCCCAGAAAAGCTTTGGTGTTTGCAGAAGAAAATTAACATCAGTTTGTTTTTATTAAAGAAAACTTGTGTCGTTGTTGCAGAAAATTAATAAAAAACACAAAAAAACATGAGTGATGTAAAAGATGACTACAAAGTTGGAAAGTAGGGGTGTAAAATTAGGGGGTGTAAATTAGGGGTTGAGAGGGGTATTAATTAGGGGTTGAGAGGGGTATTAATTAGGGGTTGAGAGGGGTGTAAATTAGGGTGTAAATTAGGGGATGAGAGGGGTATCAATTAGGGGTTGAGAGGGGTATCAATTAGGGGTTTAGTGGGGGTATTAATTAGGGGTTGAGAGGGGGTATTAATTAGGGAATGAGAGGGACATCAATTAGGGGAATGAGGGGATATAAAAAGGGTTAATATTGTATACATTAAACATTAGCATGACATCATGGTATAAGAGAGAGAGAAGCCTTCCTCCAAGTTGCTGTTGTCGTCGTCTGAAACCACTAAGATGGTGATTGGTCCTGTGGCGTTGGCTGTGGAGGGTAAAGAGGAAAAAATGAAAAAATTACATACATACATACTTAAAATATTACTTACATATGTATGTACTGTACTTAAGAAATTACTGTACTGTACTGTACTTACATGTGGACGGCAACAAGGGAAAAATTACTTACATACACAGATACATACTTAAAATATTACTTGCATATGTATGTACTTAAGAAATTACTGTACTTACATGTGGATGGCAACAAGGGAAAAGTTACTTACTTCCATTCATACATACATACTTAAAATATTACAGTACTTACATACATACATGCTTAAAAACTTACTTGCATACATACTGTGCTGACTTAAAAAACTAGATATATACATACTGTACTTAAAAAAATTAGTTGCATACATGCATACTGTACTTAAAAAAATTACTGACATACATACATACATACAATACTCTGGTGCAAGAACATTCACTGATGCATCACAAAATTATCACATGTATAACTCAAGCCTGGGAAAACATACAATGAATAGAAAATGAAGTAATGTTGAAAAATGAATGAATATAAGATGAAGTAATGTTAAATAATGAATGTAAAATGAAGTAATGTTAAATAATGAAAGTAAACTGAAGTAATGTTAAATAATGAATGTAAAATGAAGTAATGTTAAATAATGAATGTAAAATGAAGTAATGTTAAATAATGAATGTAAACTGAAGTAATGTTAAATAATGAATGTAAACTGAAGTAATGTTAAATAATGAATGTAAAATGAAGTAATGTTGAATAATGAATGAATAATACAAGGCTAGGAACACACTTTGTGGTCTTCAACGCGTGTAAAACAAAATAAGTGGCGATGGATACAAAGTTTAAGGCGGGGAAAGTACAGTGTTGGTACATCATCTGGAGTAACTGATTCCTTCAAACTATTCCAAGCAACTGACAGAACACTCTTAATTTTGTTTATCTGTTCCTTTTTCCTGGCATATTTAGAAGGAATCAAGGCACTCCAACCAATGTAACAAAAATGAAGTACCTCCTTAATTAAATCATCTTATATCAAGGTTCTACAATGTAACAAAAATGAAGTACCCCTTTAATTACATCATCTTATATCAAGGTTCTACAATGTAACAAAAATGAATTACCCAACAAAAATGAATGACCCCTTTAATTAAAAACATCGTATATCGAGTTTCTACAATGTAACGAAAAATGAATTACCCAACAAAAATGAATTACCCCTTAATTAAAAACATCATATATGGAGTTTCTACAATGTAACAAAAAATGAATTACCCAACAAAAATGAATTACCCAACAAAAATGAATTACCCAACAAAAATGAATTACCCAACAAAAATGAATTACCGCCTTAATTAAAAACATCGTATATGGAGTTTCTAGAGTAACCGACCTGTGACTGAGAGTGAAGTTGTGTCTCCGCAGAACTTCTCGGCACCCACGGCGACGTAGTCCGTGTCGCACACCTGGTTGACATTACCCAGGTCTAGACGTGAGAAACTTATACCAATGTCACAGAAACCTTTGATGTAGGCGAAGCAGATGGAATACGTCTGGAAAATAAAGGGAAAATTAAGTACTGTATGTATATTATTGTTACTGTATTATTATTATTATTACACACACGCATTATTCCTTCGTTTTTCCTATTCCTTCCCCTCTTACACACACACACACACACTACTCCACCCCATACTTGCCCTTCCTACACACACACACACACACACACACACTATTCCTACCCCTCCTACACACACACACAACTCCACCCCATACCTGCATGTTGAGCATCTCCCGTGACGTAGTTGCTGTCGGAGGCGCAAAGTTGAATGAAGTAATAGTGCCCATGGTCTCTTTGAAGTACTGAAGGCAGCGGTTGGGGGCGAGGCAAGGGTCAAACTCATCCAGGAAAGTCACCTTCACCTTCCAATGTCTCTGGAAACTCAGTGACGATAGCGTAGCCACCAACTTGAACGGGCCCTGCGAGTTGTCAACGTCGATGTACACTGTTGGTAAAGGGTTGGTAATGTTGGTAAAAGGTTGGTAATGTTGGTAAAGGATTGGTATTGTTGGTAAAAGGGTTGGTAATGTTGGTAAAGGGTTGGTAATGTTGATAAAGGATTGGCATTGTTGTATATTCAGGGTGTTGGTAGTATTGGCAAAGGGTTGGCAGTATACTGTACTCAGGGGGTGTTGGAAAAGTACATAATTGAGGGAAACCCGTCAACAAATATAAACACTTGGTAATGTAAGGTAAGGTAAGGTTATGTTTGGTAAGGTAAGGTAAGGTAAGGTAAAGTAATGTAAGGTAAGGCTTGGTAAGGTTTGGTAAGGTAAGGTATGGTATGGTAAGGTAAGGTAAGGTAAGGTAAGGTAAGGTAAGGTAAGGTAAGGTAAGGTAAGGTAAGGTTTGGTAAGGTAAGGTAAGGTAAGGTTTGGTAAGGTAAGGTAAGGTAAGGTAAGGTTTGGTAAGGTAAGGTAAGGTAAGGTAAGGTTTGGTAAGGTAAGGTAAGGTTTGGTAAGGTAAGGTAAGGTAAGGTAAGGTAAGGTTTGGTAAGGTTTAGTAAGGTAAGGTAAGGTAAGGTAAGGTAAGGTAAGGTAAGGTTTGGTAAGGTAAGGTAAGGTTTGGTAAGGTAAGCAACAACAACAATAACAACTGATATACTGACGATGTTGTCCAGTATTGGTGCCACAGAGTGTAGGAATCATAGAGCCTTGGTTAGCCCCCATCACTACAAAGGTGTCGTTGGTACAGTCTCCCTCCAGGGGCGGCGCCAACTCAAAGTTGATGAAGTCTAGGAGGATCTGACACGTCTGTTGTGTCGTGGGGAATAAAACAAAACATCAGTCCACACAAAAATAAAGATGAGACTGGCCCCAAAAAAACTTGAGTTGAAGCAAATTTAATATGAGTCGAGCCAAAAAAAATATGAGTTGAAGCAAAAATATCATGAGTTGAGCCCCCCAAAAATGTGAGTTGAAGCAAATTTAATGAGTTGAGCCAAAATAACTTTAATTGAGCAAAAACAAAACATGAGTTGCAAGTTTTGATTTTTTTAAAGTTAAAATGTGTAAATAAAATAATTTAAAATGCTGTATCTTAATTTACTGTACTTTAAATAAGATGTTGGTAGTAGTGGTGGTAGTTAGTGATGGTGGTAGTAGTGGTGGTGAAAGGATGATAATAATTGTGGTGATTAATAGTAATAGTAGTGGTGATTAGTAGTAGTGGTGATAGTGATAGTAGTAGTGATGATAGTAATGGTGATAGTTAGTATTTATATTCACTACAGTAAATAAAAACAGATAAAAAATGAACTAATAAATAACAAGTACATTATCTAATTATTACAAAAAAAATTATTATTACAAGATATATAAAAAAATTACAATAGAGGCAATAACCAAAATCTACAACAGTATACAACAGAACTACAACAAACAACAACAGTCAACAGATGCCATACATACATACATACAACAGAGCTAACTAACAGTGTCGAAAATTATATATAACAACAGAAAAACTACAACATTACCAATTAACAGTGTTGAAAATAATACAGTATATAACAACAGAACTTCAACAACAGTACAAATTAACAGTGTTGAAAATTATATATAACAACAGAAGAACTACAATAACAGGGTCGAAAATTATATATAACAACAGAAGAACTACACTAACTAAACAGAGACCATACAACAGGGACACAACAGCTAACTAACAGGGTGACAGGGTTGAAAATTATATACAACAGAACTACAGACAGTAACCAACCAACCAACAGATGTAAACAGTGATAAAGAGTGTGTGTGTGTGTGAGTAACTAAAACACACATTCTCAGGTTTTCTTTGTGCTTGTGTGTGTGTGTGTGTGTGCCTAAAATACACATTCTCAGGTAATCTTTGTGTGTGTTTGTGTGTGTGTGTGAGTAACTAAAACACACATTCTCAGGTAATCTGTGTGTATGTGTGTTTGTGTATGTGAGTGTGTGTGAGTAAAACCGACACTCACATTCTCGGGTAACTTTAACGATACATGACAAACACGAGTGTATGCCATCATACGGTAGCTAGGGTTGGTGAAGTACATGGGTGACGCAGCTATCTCACCACCACACGACACATACACTGTAATATTAGCGTTAGCACCGTATAAGATAAGAGCGAGGGAAATAATAGTCTGAGCTCTAAGGAAAAGGTTGACAGAGATGAATGAGCCAACAGGACATAGAAAGAGAGAGAGAGAGAGGGAGGGAAACATTTGAAACATTTATTTATAGCTATCAGTTATACAAAATACAAACAAATTTATAAGTATAATCCTAGAAAACTTATAGTAAGTGTGAGAGAGAGAGAGAGAGAGAGAGAGAGAGAGAGAGAGAGAGAGAGAGAGAGAGAGAGAGAGAGAGAGAGAGAGGAAGGAAGGACAGCCTGAGTGGAAAATAATTGACTTTAAGACCATCATGTATTTACCGTACTCAAGGACATCCGTGGTGTATACGATGGTGGTGGTGTGTGGTACTGTACGATGGCTGTGGAGTCGTCGTGCCGGTACCACACCATCGTATACACCACAGACGTTCTTGCATATGGCCCGTTAAGTCTTCTTCTGTTTACACGGTCACGCAATCACAACAACAACAACAACACAATAAATAAACAAAACAAATACACAAACCATATGATAATTAGTGCACCATTGTAAACACACACACAAAAACACATACATACATACATACAAACAAACATACAATATAACAAAAATAACAACTAGATACCAACACAAACACACACACACACACACACAATACAACAAAATACAAACCCACAACACACACACAAACACACAACACAACACAATAACAAAACGAACACGCGATCACATAAAATTTAAGGGTGGGAAATTTTGTGTTGGTAAATCTGGAGAAACTAAATCCTTCAAACTATTCCAAGCAACAACAACAGAACACCATTACTTTTAAAAGCTCTTCTTCTGGTCCTGTTGTTTCCTGGCATACTTTGGAGGGAATCAAGGCACTCCAATTTACAGTTGCCAAAAAAGGTATTGCGACAACTATTGATACAACATTAAATATATTAATGTCCATAGTTGTGTGTAGGGATTATTATAAGTATGTATTACAGAAGGATATGTATATTTCGTTCTGTTATACATGTTTATAAGTATGTATTACAGAAGGATATGTATATTTCCTTCTGTTATACATGCTTATAGTCCCTACAAATAGCTATGGATATTACTATGGTTAAAGTTCTATCAAGATTTGTCGCAATACCTTTTTTGGCAACTCTACCAAAAAAGAATTACCACCTGAATTAAAGACCCATGGTTGTTATGAAGTAGTAGCTTAATAATAATAAATAATTCTTCAGTAATCTCGCCTCTTATAAATATTAATCATTGGTTTTGTATAATAGAGAGACATTAGTTGTTCATATTTTTATATTTTCATGTTTATTGATTGTATTTTCACCATAGGGTCATTTCCAATAGTTTATTATTATTATTATTATTGTATTATTATTATTATTATCATTATTATTTCTTTTGTGTATATTATATTTACGACAGTGACTGAGGGTGTCCAATAGTTTATTATTAATATTATTATTACTGTATTCTTATCATTATTTCTTTAGTGTATACATGTATTATATTTATGACAGGACTGAGGATGACCACCTTGGGCTAACTCGATCAGGGTGAAGGTGACGGTAATAGTGAAGGTGATTTGGTGAGGGTGATGATCGAAGCAGCAGTGAAGGAATATTGTGTGGGGTGGGGGTGTGGGGTGGGGAGGGGGGACTCAGCCAGCAGTGAAGGTGATTACAACTACATAGTGAAAAGGAAAGTGACATTCATAATTGGTGCCTGGGTAAATGAGACAGATAAACAGTGATAATTATGTGTGTATGCGAGTATGTGAATGTGAATAGTGAATGTGAGTAAGTGAGGTGAGTAGTGTATGTTAAAACGTGAAAGTGAAGTGTGTATGCGAGTATGTGAATGTGAATAGTGAATGTGAGTACGTGAGGTGAGTAGTGTATGTTAAAACGTGAAAGTGAATAGTGAATGTGAGAACGTAAAAGTGAATGTTTGTATGTGAATGTGAATAGTGAATGTGAGAACGTGAATATTACAACAAACTATTATTACCAGTACTACTACTACTATTACAACTACCATAATAACAAAAACCACCACTACAACGACTACAAACACAACAAAAACTACTATTACTACAACAACAACAACCACTACCATAACAAAAAAATACTACAACAACAAGAACTACTACTACTACTACTACTTACACCAGAAGGAGGATTTAAGGTAACCATACACATTCCAAAGGTGTTGTAGGCGGCTGGAAAACCTGGACTCTGGAACACACTGCCATTGATGCTGATTGTCCCGTCACACGTCACAGTCACTGAAGCACAAAGGGTGAAGCAGAGAAAACGAGAGGCGTGAGGGTGATAGCAGTGATGGGGGTGGGGATGGGGGTGGGGATAGTGACAGCAGTGATGGGGGTAGTGGTGGTGGGGGTAGTGACAGCAGTGATGGGGGTAGTGGTGGTGGGGGTGAGGGTAGTGACAGCAGTGGTGGTAGTGGGGGTAGTGGGTGTGGTGGAAGCGTGCAGTGGTGGGCAGTGGTTACATAGTGAGGAAGTAAGTGAGGTGGTGGTGGTATAATAATAAATAGGGACCCTGTATTCCTATGTGCATGATGATTGTATTGTCATCATCATCATCATATTGGGTTTAACGTCAGTCTTACATGGTGGCCTGCTTTGGACGGTTTTTAGAAATAGCCTTCCAAGCTACCCTATCTCTGGCCAGCTCTTTAATTACTAACTCCTCTCTCTATCAAATCCATCCCTATCACTTCCCCCCAATGTTTTCTTTGGCCTTCCTCTACCTATACTGAACCTGCTACATCAATTGCTCTATATCTACTAACCCAAGCACTCTCGTCCATTCTCTCAATGTGACCAAACCACCGTAGTTTCCTATTCTGAACACATCTCCCAATACTGTCCTGATTTAATCTTCCCCTGAGTTCTTCTGATCTAAGTCTGTTTTTAAGGCTTACATTACACATCCATCGTATCATTCTCATATAATTTCTCTCTATGCAACACATATCCTCGACTCTTACGGGCCAAGTCTCACTTCCATACATCATCACACTGCACACACACACACATGCCTGATATTGTAAGTCAAAATAATATTTAAATTTCCGTTGATAATATAAATAAAATATATGAATAAGATACATATCAATATCAAATAAATCTTGCTCCCTAAAATAAAATGACACCTGGATTGAGATTTCCGTAGACTTTATAACCGAAACGAATGACTAAAATTACAGTAATCTGATTTCCTCTCGACTAAATTCAGATAATAAAAATTCCTTATTATTATGGTACAGTCACGAGCACTAACACGTATCCACCAGGTGTGCTTCGATTACCTAGATACATGTAGTAGTATATTAATTAAGGGGGGGAAGTTGTTTTGTGTTGGTAAATCTGGAGCAAGCGAATCCTCCAAACTATTCCAAGCAACAGAAAGAACACTGATTATTGTTTTCTGGTCCTGTTTCCTAGCATACTTTGAGTGAAGCATGGCACTCCAATGTACCAAAAATGAATCACTACTTAAATTAATGGACAATAATATCTCCATTGGAATTACTTCGTTTTTGGTGAATTGGTGGTGAACTGTTCGAAGCTTCATAAAAAAAAATCTGTATATTCATAAGTGCTCGTGACTGTACAAAAATAATAAGGAATTTTTTGCATATTTTTGTTATTATTATTATTATTATTATTATCATAGGCTATGTATTTCTATTATTATTGTTGTTAATCGTACTATTATTACTAAATTCATAATTATTTATCATATTATTATTACTATCATATGTATTACTATTATTATTACTATTATCATTATCACACACAAACACAACAATCCTAAACTTACTATTATTACTATTATTATCATTATCACACACATATACACAAACAAACCTAACCTAACCTTACTATCATTACTATTATCATTAACACACACACACATAAACAAAACAAACCTAACCTAACCTTACTATCATTACAATCATCATTAACACACACATATATAAACCAAAACACAAACACAATATATTAACTATTATTATTACTATTAGCACACACACATATAAAACCAAACCCAAACCCCAAACTAAATCACCATCCCATATACTTACAAACACAACAGACTCCATATCCATTAGCACATGTCCCTGAAGCTGTGCCTCCATTAGCTTCACACTCCTTCTGACTAAAACATACACCGTGGTCCCCGTTGGCTGATTCACATGGACCGTTCTCAAAGGTCACTATCTGCATCATTGGCCATACTGGAAATAATTAAAATAACAACGATAATGAGGTGAACATAACAATGATAGGTTAGGTTAGGTGAGGTTAGGTGAAGTTAGGTTGTGTTTAAGTTAGGTTAGGTTGTGTTAAGTTAGGTTTAGGTTAGGTTAGGTTGTGTTAAGTTAGGTTTAGGTTAGGTTACGTGAGGTTAGGTGAAGTTAGGTTAGGGTAGGGTAGGGTACGTTGGGTAGGGTTAGGGTAGGGTACGTTGGGTAGGGTAGGGTAGGGTAAGGTACGTTGGGTAGGGTAGGGTAGGGTATGTTTAGGTTAGGTTAGGTTAGGGTAGGTTAGGTTTATGTTATGTTAGGTTAGATTACAGAGTCAAAATAAGTATAATGTATTATTGTGTGTGTAGAAAATAAATTATGATTAGTTATTATATCTAAGTATAGTAGAATATAATATTTTGTGTTGGTAAATCTGGAGCAACTGAATCCTCCAAACTATTCCAAGCAACAGACCACCATTATTGTTGTTCATCTGGTTCTGTTGTTTCCTGGCATACTTTGGAGGAATCAAGGCACTCCAATGTAACAAGAGTGAATTGCCCCCATAACCTACATATTGGAAAGTCTCACAGCTAACCAACCAATACTAGGTCAAGGAAGGTCAGGCAGAGTTGACTGACTGACCTACCTTACCCTACTTAATCCTAACCTAACCTAACCTAACCTAACCTAAACCTAACCTAACCCAACTCGACTCAACTCAACTAAACCTAACCAGACATCACTTAACTTAACTTAACTTAACTTAACCCAACTCAACTCGACTCGACCAAACCAAACCAAACCTAACCTAATCATCCCTAACCTAACCTAACCAGACCTAACCTATGCTAACCTAACCAAACCAAACCAAACCTAAGCTAACCTAACCTAACCTAACCTAACCAAACCAAACCTAACTTGACCTAACCTAATCATCCCCCTTACCCTACCCCACCCAACCCTACCCAAATCTAACCGTAACCTAACCACCCCTACCTAACCCTACCCTACCCTACCCAAATCTAACCGTAACCTAACCACCCCTACTTAACCCTACCCAACCCTACCCAAATCTAACCCTAACCCAACCCGACCCGACCCAACCAAACCGGTGTGTAATAGTATTTTTAGCAAGTCTACCAAACCTGTCTTGTTTAGCGAGAGAGAGAGAGAGATGGTGGTATGAATATGTAGGTAATACACACACACACACACACACACACACACACAGTCAGTCAGGAGGTCAATGCCCCATACACATACACACACACAGTCAGGTGGCCAAAGTCACTCACTCACTCACTCACTCTCTCTCTCTCTCTCTCTCTCTCTCTCACACACAGTCAGTCAGTCAGGAGGTCAATGCCACACACACACACACACACACAGTCAGGAGGGGGGGGGGGGTCATTGCTCCTTGCCCCCTCCCCCCCCCTAGTCTCACACACTGACCCACATCTACCCCCTCCACACACACACACACACACATACCAACCAACCCGGAACACCTCGAGGGGGTTGGGGGGGGAGGGGGGAGACATATGGTTGCCAATTACTGTTTTTGTTTATTTACGATTTTATGGGGGGTGGGGGGTGGGGGGGTAAGGGGGGTAGTACAGTGTTGTTGTTGTTGTTGTTGTTGTTGGTAAGTTTTGGAGTAATTGATTCCTCCAAACTATTCCATTAAACAACAACAATAACAATAGGTCAACATTATTATTATTATTATTATATTATACACCTTACAGAACACACACACACAAACATACACCTTAAAGAACACACACACACACATACATACACCTTACAGAAAACACACACACACATACATACACCTTAAAGAACACACACATACACATACATACACCTTACAGAAAACACACACACACATACACACACACACACACAAGACGCGCCGTAGAAAAGCCGGAAAAAAAACAACCAGCAACTTATTTAACCCCGGGCATTAAACTACTGTGTGTGTGTGTGTGTGTGTGTGTTCTGTAAGGTGTGTCTGTGTGTGTGTGTGTGTGTATATTGGGGTCAAGTTGGCCTCATTCATTTGACAGACAATATGTATGTATGTATGTATGTGTGTGTGTGTATGTCATTATTATGTATGTGTGTGTGTATGTGTCATTATTATGTATGTGTGTGTGTATGTGTCATTATTATGTATGTGTGTGTGTGTGTGTGTGTGAAAATTTCTGTCTACTTGTGTGTGTGTGTGTGTGTGTGAAAATATTCTATATATCTATCTTTGTCTGTGTGTGTGTGTTAAAATTTCTGTCTATCTGTGTATATGTGTGTGAAAATAATCAGTCAATTCGTGTGTGTGTGTGTGTGTGAAACTATTCTGTGTACTTGTGTGTGTGTGTGTGTGAAAATAATCTATTTATCTAACTATCTATCTAAGTGTGTGTGTGTGTGTGTGTGTGTGTGTGAAAATAATCTATCAAACTATCTAACTATGTGTGTGTGTGTGTGTGTGTCAACTTTCTGTCTGACTCTCTCTCTCTCTCTCTCTCTCTCTCTCTCTCTCTCTCTCTCTCTCTGACCATATCTAACGAGGGTCAGTGGCCGTCCGAGAGAAAGAGAAAGAGAGAGAGAAAAACACACACACACACACACACACACAGACAAGCAGGTCACCTTGATCTGGGTTTCTAGGTCACGTGTGTGTGTGTGTGTGTGTGTGTGTGTGTTGAAACCAGTCAGCCAGACCATATCTACTACATTCCGTGTGTGTGTGTGTGTGTGTGTGTGTGTGTAAACGAGTTCCCATATCCACTACATTCCGTGTGTGTTTGTTTGTTTGTGTGTGTGTGTGTGTGTGTGATTAAACCAGAGAGTGTGTGTGTGTATGTGTGTGTGTATTGAAACTAGTGTATAATTATATATCAGTGTGTGTTAAATGAAACCAGAGTGTATGTATGTATGTCTATGTATGTATAATTATGTATGTTTGTATGTATGTATGTATGTATGTGACAGGATAAGTGTTGTAATTGGTTCACTGGCTAGGTATGTGTGTATGTATGCATGTGTGTATATATGTTTGTATGTATGTATGTCAGATAATTATAAACATCAACAACAAAAACAACAATAATAACAACAGGACACATATTATTTCTGATGACTACACAACAACAACAACCAATAAACAACAACAACAACAACAACCAATAAACAACAACAACAACAACAAACCACTACTTCCTCCTTCAAGAACAATGAACCATGATCCATCTTCTATTGTTTTTAAAGGTGTATTGTGTGTGTGTGTGTTTGAGTGTGTGTGTGTGTAGAAAGAAACATACGTGATTCAGTTATATTGTGTGTATGGGGGGGGGGTAAGTGGGTGTGTGTGTGTCTGTGAGGGTATTGTGTGTGTGTGTGTGTGATTGAGTTATATTGCATTGTGTGGTTGGCTGAGAAACAGAGGTCTATACTGTTGTGTGTGTGTGTTTGGATGTTATGTTATATGTACAGTATGTATGTATGTATGTGTGTGTGAGTGTGTGTAGAAATGAACAAATATCATTAAGTTATATTGTGTGTGTGTGTGTGTTTGTGTGATGAAGTTTTACTATTTGTGTTTCACCTGGTCTTGATCACGTGTTCACCTACTGTTACCCTCCCGGAATAAGCTCAGAGCTCGTAATGACCGATAGCGAGGTCACAACTCCTCCACTTACGTCCCGTACATATTGTCTGCTAGGTCAACAGTATGTATGTATTTTCTGCTAAGTGAACAGTATGTATGTATGTATTTTCTGCTAAGTGAACAGGGGTTACACATTTAAGGAAACAATCCCAAATTGTCTCCACCCGACCGGGGATTCGAACCCAGGACCTCTCGGATGTGAGCCGAGCGCGCTAACCACTACACCACCGGGCTGTGTGTGTGTGTAGAAATGAACACATGTCATTAAGTCACAATATGTGTGTGTATGTATGTATGTGTGTGGGTGTGTGTTAAGTTACAATATGTGTATGTATGTGTGAGACCATCAATCAAACTCTCTCTCTATAAACAATACTCACATTTTCCTTCTCTGTCAGTGCCCGCCTCCGCTGCTTCCGCATCTGTTGGTACTGGTACTGGTGCTACGGCTGTGTCTTCTGCTAATGATGCCGCCCCCACCAGTCCCACGGCCACCACCGCCGCTACCAACACCCTCGACAACATCTGAAGAAGGTGGTGAAGGAGGGAGGAGTTAATGATCGGAGGTTACTAAAAATTTTGGTCTTATTACGAGTTGGAAAAATGGGTATAGATGGTGAGAAATACACACACACACACACACACACACACACACATACATACACTAGAAAGGATAGATGGTGAATTACACACACACACCAAAGGATAGATAGTGAATTACACACACACACACACAAATAGAAAATTCAGTTTTATAATGGCTGGTTGACTGAGAGAATTATTTTTTTTTACTATTGTTTTCAAGGATTACTACATATAGAAAATGCAATACTATGTAACTATAATACAACATTATCATTATTATTAGGTTTGTTGTTTTGGTAATCACTGAGTCACTTGGTAGACCATTCATTGCAGTACTTCCACAATAATAAAGGACCTCTCTTTCCATATAGCCTGTGTAAAAATTCATTCTCTCTTTCCATATATATAATTTATAGCCTGTGTAAAAATTAATTCTCTCTTTCCATATAGCCTGTGTAAAAATTAATCTCTCTTTCCATATATATAGCCTGTGTAAAATTAATTCTCTCTTTCCATATAGCCTGTGTAAAAATTAATCTCTCTTTCCATATATATAGTCTGTGTAAAAATTAATTATCTCTTTCCATATATATAGCCTGTGTAAAAATTAATTCTCTCTTTCCATATATATAGCCTGTGTAAAAATTAATTCTCTCTTTCCATATAGCCTGTGTAAAATTAATTCTCTCTTTCCATATATATAGCCTGTGTAAAAATTAATCTCTCTCTCCATGGTGTTAAATCTGGAGCAACTGATTCCTCCAAACTATTTCAAGCAACAACATCCCATCATAATATTTACTGTTTATCTGTCCCTGTTTGTTTCGTGGCATACCATGGAGGAATCAAGGCACTCCAATGTACCAAAAGTGTATTATTATTATTAACCAGACTCTTGTCAATAATTCAGTCTTGATATTTAGATCATTACTTAAACCTGCATTGAACTCTATCGGTTTTTGTGTTGGTAAATCTGGAGCAAATTGAATCTTCCAAATTATTCCAAGCAACAGAACAATATTATTTTTCTTCTTTTGGTTTTGTTTCCTGGCATACTTTGGAGGAATCAAGGCACTCCAATGTACCAAAAGTGTATTAATAATTACCTCATTAATTAGTTTTATTATTATTATTATTATTATTATTATTATTATTATTGACTGTTATTGTGGTTGGTCACTTTGTTTATATGTTTACTTGTTTGTTTGTTGATTATATCCAAGATTGTCAAGATTATATCCATCATTATTCACTTTAATATCGGTAATTATTATATTCGTAAGACTATTCAAGGTTTTTAAAGCATCACCGGTATAATACAATAACGGCTATAACGAATTTTAACGGCTATAACGAATTTTATAAGGTTACAAAAGAATTCAACTATTTTAACGGTTTTAACAGTAGTCCTCAACTTTAAATTCAACAACTGCTACTGCTAATTTTAACGGTTTTAATAGTTTCATTGAAGTTTAACTGTTTTAACGGCTACAACTGATTTTAACTGTCATTCTCAAGTGTAGATTCAACCTACTACAAACTATTATTAACGGTTTTAACGGTCATCGGCTACAACCGATATTAACGGTTTTAACGGCCATCCACAATAACTGTTACAACTTATATTAACGGTTTTAACGGTCATTTAATTAATTAAGATAATTGTTATAATCAATATTAACGGTTTAAACTGTAATCCACAACTGAAACAAATTATTTTTATCTGTTTCAACGGTCATCCTCAACGGTACACTCCATAACGGCTATAACGAATATTAACGGTTTTAACGTCAACAAACTTATGTTAACAGTTTTAACGATCATCTTCAACAAGTTACAATTAATATTAACGGTTTTAACTGCAACAATAATTAACCGTTTTAACGGTAATCCTGAACTACCGTTACAACAAATATTAACGGTTTTAACGGCAACAAAAAGAATTTTAACGGTAATACCGAACAACGGTTACAACGAATATTAACGGTCATACTGAACAACGGTTACAACGAATATTAACGGTCATACTGAACAACGGTTACAACGAATATTAACGGTCATACTGAACAACGGTTACAACGAATATCAACGGTCATACTGAACAACGGTTACAACGAATATTAACGGTCATACTGAACAACGGTTACAACGAATATTAACGGTCATACTGAACAACGGTTACAACGAATATTAACGGTCATACTGAACAACGGTTACAACGAATATCAACGGTCATACTGAACAACGGTTACAACGAATATTAACGGTTTTAACAGTCATTATCCCAACCCTCTTCAACAGTAAACACTTAAATCTGTAGACATAAATCACTTAATCTGCTTTGTATCACCCACCACTCTTGTTTGTTTGTTTATCACTGGGTAATCAACAATAACAATATACTGGAATGAATGTCAGGTTTGGTGTGAAGATGTAGGGTTGTATCACCACTCTTGTTTGTCTGTTTATTTATTTGTTTATCACTGTGTAATCAACAACAACAACAACATACTATAATGAATGACTAGTTGGTGTGAAGACTCTTGTTTGTCTATTTGTTTGTCTGTTTATTTGTTTATCACTGGGTAATCAACAACAACAACATACTGGAATGAGTGACAGGTTGGGTGTGGAGGTCGAGGGGGTTGTTTCCTGCACAGCGGCTCACGGGTGAATGAAGGAAAAGTGGGTCGACACGCTTTATATATACAACGAAGACCGGGAAGTGAGTGGACCAGGCCATCCCGAAACGATGGTATGTGGGTCACTATTATACGACCACTAGGATGATGATGATGGTGATGATGGTGGTGGATATGATGATGGTGGTGTAGGGAGTGGAGAAGATATGTTAGTGTTTGTGTGTGTGTGTGTGTGTGTGTGTGTGAGGATGGTGATGTAGGGAGTGCAGAATATATGTTAGTGTGTGTGTGTGTGTGTGTGTGTGTGATGATGGTGATGGTGATGGATATGATAGTGTAAGGAATGGAGATGAAGAGATGTGTGTGTTGGAGACAAGAGGTGTGTGTGTGTGTGTGTGTGTGCGAGAGAAAGAGGCACATGCGATGGAGTAAAATGAGAAAAAAGGAGATGGTGAAAGAGGAGGAAATGGAAGAGGAGGAAAATGAGAAGGAAGAGGAAAAGAGAGAGGTGGTGGAAAAGAATGAAAAGAGAGGTGGTGAAGGAGGAAAAGGATGAGGTAAAGGAGGATGAAGATAAGGATGAGGAGGAAATGGAAGAGAAGGAGGAAAAGGAGAAGGAAGAGGAAAAGAAGGAAAAGAGAGGTGGTGGAGGAGAAAAAGGATGAGGTAAATGAGGATGAAGATAAGGATGAGGAGAGAGGTGGTGGAGGAGAAAATGGATAAAAAGGATGAGGTAAATGAGGATGAAGATAAGGATGAGGAGAGAGGTAGTGGAGGAGGTGGTAGTGGAGAAGATAGATATGTGGGTCAGTATCCTCAGGGAAGAAGAGGAAGAGGGTTGGACACGTCTACAGTCAAGAGGAAGTATGGACACACACACACGTCTACAGTGAAGAGAACACACACACGTCTACAGTGAAGAGAACACACACACGTCTACAGTGAAGAGGACACACACACACACACACACACACACACACACACAAACACACACACACACACACCACACACAGGTCTAGAGTAGAGAAGTATGTAGGGACACACACACACACAAATATTCACAATAAAAATAATAATAAATAAACAAACACTACGACTACTACTACTATTATTATTATTATTATTATTATTATTATTACTACTACTACAACAACAACTATTATTATTATTATAACTACTACTACAACAACTACTATTATTATTACTACTACAACTACAATTACTATTATTATTATTATTATTACTACTACTACTAATACAACAGCAACAACAACTACTACTACTACTACTAATAATAATAATAATAATAATAATAATAATAATAAATAAATAATCAATAAATATAATAGGGCCTAGTATTGTTAAGTAGCCTATGATGGTGTAACCTATATGAGACTTGGAGGCTTCTGATTCCTCCTGACTATGCCACGAAACAAGCTCCTTCTATATAGGTGTGTGTGTGTGTTTCGTGGCAATATTTGAAGGACTCATTTCCCTCCAATATTCTGGCTGTAGGTGTAATGATGAGAGTGAAATGAGTACACCTGTTCAACACACATACATACATACATACACACACACACACACACACACATATATATATATATATATATACACACAGTCACACACACACACATAGCATACCAATATCTAACTATTCCACATACACACACACACACTCACACACACAGCATACCAATATCTTCCTATTCCACACACACACACACACACACACACACACACAGTCTGACCAAGGAAAAGAATAACATTACAACATCCAATAATATTATTATGAGTCAGTCTCTCTTTCTATTACACACGAATATTGGAGATAAATGAGTCCTTCAAATATTGCCCCGACACACACACACACACACACACACACACACATATACACACACACACACACACACACATTTATATAGAAGGAGCTGGTGCATGATGTAGTTAGAAAATGGAAGATAAATTAATCCTTCAAATATTGCCACGAAACACACACACACACACACACACACACACACACACACACACACACACACACACCTATATGTATGGAAGGAGCAGTTTGTTTCATGGCGTGGTCAGGAGGAATCAGAAGCCTCCAATTATTATCATACACGATCACAGTTTTGGATAAATATAAACAAAAATATATTTTTTTTAGTTATTATTAATATTATTGGATATTTTTTATTACGAAGCTAAAATTGAAAGGATTTATTAAAAGGATATTTATGTCTATTGTTATTATTATTATTATTATTATTATTATTATCATTATTATTATTATTATTATTATTATTACTATTATTTTTACTATTATTATTATTATTATTATTATTATTATTATTACTATTATTATTATTATTATTATTATTAATATTATTATTATTATTATTATTATTATTATTATTATTATTATTATTAAAATTATTATTCTATTACTATTATTTTTTTTTATTATTATTACTATATATTGGGAAGAGGTTGGACAAGTGAGGTGAAAGAGAGGTAGAGGTAGAGGTGTGATAAAGAGGTGAGATAGTGTAGGAGGGAAAAGGAGATAGAGAGATGGGACAAGGGAGAATGTGATAAAGAGGTGGGAGGAGTATAGGTGATAAAGAGGTGAGACAGAGAGGTGAGAAAAGGATGAAGGAGATAGAGAGGTGATAGAAAGGTGGGACAGAGAGGTGGGAAAAGGAATAAATGTGATAAAGAGGTGAGAAAGAGAGGTGGGAAAAGGAATAAATGTGATAAAGAGGTGGGACAGAGAGGTAGGAAAAGCAATAAATATGATAGAGAGGTGATAAAAAGGTGGGATAGAAAGGTGGGAGAATAACACAGCCTCACCTGATCCGCCACTAAACACACCTGTACAGACACACCTGTATAGACACACCTGTAGGATAAGGTTAAATAGAATGGTTGTGTTGAGAGTGTAGTGAGTGGCTCAGTAGGTCAGTAAGTCTACAGCCAACTCAGCAATCCAACCAACCAACCAACTAACCAGACAAACAGACAGTCACTCACCTATTCACCTAGACACTCAGCCAGTCAGTTATTCATCTAGACAGTCAGCCAGTCACTCACCTAGACAGTCAACCAGCCACTCACCTATTCACCTAGACAGTCAGCCAGTCAGTTATTCATCTAGATAGTCAGTCAGTCACTCACCTAGACAGTCAGCCAGCCACTCACCTATTCACCTAGACAGTCAGCCAGTCAGTTATTCATCTAGATAGTCAGTCAGTCACTCACCTATTCACCTAGACAGTCAGCCAGTCAGTTATTCATCTAGACAGTCAGCCAGTCACTCACCTATTCACCTAGACAGTCAGCCAGTCAGTTATTCATCTAGATAGTCAGTCAGTCACTCACCTAGACAGTCAGCCAGCCACTCACCTATTCACCTAGACAGTCAGCCAGTCAGTTATTCATCTAGATAGTCAGTCAGTCACTCACCTAGACAGTCAGCCAGCCACTCACCTATTCACCTAGACAGTCAGCCAGTCAGTTATTCATCTAGATAGTCAGTCAGTCACTCACCTAGACAGTCAGCCAGCCACTCACCTATTCACCTAGACAGTCAGCCAGTCAGTTATTCATCTAGACAGTCAGTCAGTCACTCACCTAGACAGTAACCCAGTCAGTTAACTACCCAACCAGACAGTCAGCTAATCAGTCACTCATCTACCCAGTACCCCAGTCAGCTAGACATATAACCAACAACCAACCAGTCATACAGCCAACCAGTCATACAGTCAGCCAGTTATACAGTTATACAGTCAACCAGTCATACAGTCAGCCAATCAGTCAGTCAGTCAACCAGTCATACAGTCAGCCAATCAGTCAGTCAGCCAGTTATACAGTCAACCAGTCATACAGTCAGCCAATCAGTCAGTCAGCCAGTTATACAGTCAACCAGTCATACAGTCAGCCAATCAGTCAGTCAGCCAGTTATACAGTCAACCAGTCATACAGTCACTCACATAGACAGTCAGTCAGTCAGTCAGCCAACCACACCTTGAAAGTTCGGCCTTGGTAGGTCAGTGAACCACCATATTAACCAACCAACTAACCTACCTACCAATCAACCAATCAACCTTCCTACCTACCTACCAACCAACTAACCAACCTACCAACCAACCAACCAACCAATCAACTAACCTACCTACGTACCAACTAATTAACCTACCTACCAATAAACCAACCAACCAACCTACCAACTAACTAACCAACTAACCAACCAACTAACCTACCTACCTACCTACCAACTAACTAACCAACCACCTAATCAACATTCCTACCTACCAACCAACCATCCAACTAACCAACTACCTACCTACCAATAAACCAATCGACCAACTAACCAACTAACCTACCAACCAATTAACCAACCAACTAACCTACCTATCAATAAACCAATCAACCTTCCTACCTACCTACCAACCAATTAACCAACCAACTAACCTACCTACCTACCAACCAATTAACCTACCTACCAACCAACTAACCAACCAATCAACTAACCTACCTACGTACCAATAAACCAATCGACCAACTAACCAACTAACCAATCAATCAACTAACCAACCAACTAACCTACCTACCAATAAACCAATCAACCTTCCTACCTACCTACCAACCAATCAACTAACCTACCTACCAACCAACCAACCAATCAACTAACTAACCAACCTACCAATCAACTAACCAACCTTCCTACCTACCTATCAACTAACCAACTAACCAATCTACCAACCAACCAACCAACCAACCTACAATTACATATTCATTGTATATTTTGGGTTTTCTAAATAAGGAGTGAAAGAATACACACATCCATTCATTCATACATTCATTCATTCATTCATATATACATCAAATATATTCTGTATCATTCAAACCAACAAACCAACAAACTTACAATTCTTTTATTCATTATACTTATTCATTGTGTATTTAGCCAAGGTTTATTGTACTGTATGTGGAGTGAAAGAGAATACATACATACATACATACATACATACATACATTCATTCATTCATTCATTCATTCATTCATTCATTCATTCAGAAGATGACTCGTGTAAAATAAAAAGATTCACTACAAACAGCTACTCACAATTACACACACACACACACACACACACACACACACACACACACACATACAGACACAGACTACTTTACTATATCATATAAATAATTAGATTAGTTTTGATAGATTCACATTTAGCTCCATATCCAATGAACACGCACACACACACACACACACACACACACACACACACACACAATGACTGTTTCTACCCACTTCGGTACTTGGGATTGTAGACATAATCAGTGCACATGGGTGGGTAGATGGGTAGGTAGGTTAGTAGGTAGGTGGGTGGGTTAGTAGGTAGGTAGATGGGTGAGTAGGTAGGTAGATGGGTGAGTAGGTAGGTAGGTGGGTGAGTAGGTAGATGGGTGAGTAGGTAGGTAGGTAGGTAGATGGGTAAGTAGGTAGGTAGATGGGTGGGTAGGTAGGTTAGTAGGTAGTAGGATAGTAGGTGGGATAGGTTGGTAACTCCACTGTATATTGTAATGGTTCCTAACTTGGTCTGCATGTTAAATATAGAATGGTTCTTTACAGTAACACACTTGTACATACAGATAGTTAGTTAGTTAACCTTATATAACACTACTACCACTACCATAAAAAGATGAGGGGAGTGTATACAGCCACAATCAAATATCCACCCACA
>JAWZYT010001626.1:45000-186716 GCA_034508575.1 Petrolisthes manimaculis
GTGTGTGTGTGTGTGTGTGTGTGTGTGTGTGTGTGTGTGTGTGTGTGTGTGTGTGTGTGTGTGAGAGAGAGAGAGAGAGAGAGAGACAGAGACAGAGAGAGGGAGGTTAAGGGGTGAGTATACTTTTGATACATACATACATACATACATACATACATTGGAGTGCCTTGATTCCTCCAAAGTATGCCAGGAAACAGAACCAGGTGAACAAACATAATTCTGGAGTAACCGATTCCTCCAAACTATTCCAGGCAACAGGATACCATTATGTTTATTTTATCTGGGTGTGTTTCCTGGCATACTTTGGAGGAATCAAGGCACTCCAATGTTGAATGTACCACTAAATAATTACCACCTTTAATATGGGGCAACCACAAGGGGTAAAGAGGTCGGGAAATTTATAGAGAGATCTGAGGTGAATTATACTTCTTATTTCCAGACATAGTTTTTTTTTTTTTTTTACATCAAGAAATTTCCCGACTTTTTTTTTTTTTTTTTACACTATTAAATTTCCCGACTTTTTTTTTTTTTTTTTTACACTTAAATTTCCCTACTTTTTTTTTTTTTTTTTGACACTATTACATTTCCCGCCATTTTTTTTTTTTTATCTCTTGAAAGATGAGACCAGCTATTATTTCCCGCCATTTTTGTTTTGTTGACACTAAGATATTTCCCGCCATTATTTTGTTTTTTGGACACTTAAATTTCCCACTTTTTTTACACTTAAATTTCCCGCCTTTTTTTTTATCTCTTGAAAGATGAGACCAGTTATTTCCCGCCAATTTTGTTTTGTTGACACTAATATATTTCCCGCCACTTGTTTGTTGACACTAAGATATTTCCCGCCATTTGTTTGTTGACACTAAGATATTTCCCGCCATTTTTGTTTTGTTGACACTAAGATATTTCCCGCCAATTTTGTTTTGTTGACACTAATATATTTCCCGCCACTTGTTTGTTGACACTAAGATATTTCCCGCCACTTGTTTGTTGACACTAAGATATTTCCCGCCATTTGTTTGTTGACACTAAGATATTTCCCGCCAATTTATCGACCCCATGAAATATGAAACTCGTTATTTCCCGCCAATTTTGTTGTTTGTTGACATGGTTCGAGTTTTCATTAATCCATCAATAATTACATACCAAAATAAGGTTCTTTATATTTTTATAAGGAGGTATATTATATTTTGATTACTCCAGAAAGTATATATGTGTGCCATGAAACAAATAAACAATTATACAAACTAGCAGAACACACAGATAAACAAAAAAAAAAAAATTATATTGTTGTCCAGTTGTTGTTATTATTGTTATTGTTTCTTAGAATATTTAATTGAAGAGAGAATTAGTTTACTCCATAACAAACATACAAACAGACAAACAAACATACAAACAAACATACAAACAGAACCTGATATATATAAATAATAATATCGTGTGTTGCTGGAAATAACTTTGCAAGAATTCAGTTGCTCCAGATTTACCATGTACTGAAATGTCCACTTAACCTGTTTGGAGTGTTACTAGAATACATGTGTGTGTGTGTGTGTGTGTGTGTATGTGTGTTCAGGTTATACATATACCCAAAATAGAACAAGAAATAGACCGGGTAAGTTTTTATTTTATTTCTATTTTTTTTTTTTTTTTTTTTTTTTGTGTGTGTGTGTTTGGTTTACAGTTTGTGTGTGTGTGTGTGTGTGTTTGGTTTACAGTGTGCGTGTGTGTGTATGTGTATGTGTGTGTGTGTGTTCAGATTACAGCGTGTGTGTTCAGGTTACAGCGTGTGTGTTCAGATTACAGATTGCGTGTGTGTGTGTGTGTGTGTGTGTGTGTGTGTGTGTTCAGGTCAGGTTACACACAAAACCAAACTAGAACAAGACTTAATAATTGACCGAGTAACAGTTTCTCCAAGGTAGGGGAAGCAGAAAAAAATTAACAGCATAATTATAATGATCAGTAATATTCATCATCATCATCATTATTATTATTATTTACATTGAAGTGACACGTGTACTTGTTTGATAACTTCCCACTCTTTCTTTGTTTTTGTTTGTTTGTTAGCTCAGAAACTTTATAATATGAATAGGTTAGCCTAAGTATATATTATTTTCGTTTATCACATTATATTTACCACTCATTATTCACTCATTATTCAAAATGATAACACACACACACACACACACACAAACGTATCTTCTAATTTACTACAAACATTAATACACACACACAAACACACACACATATTTTCTAATTTACTTTAATCAGCTACTCACTCACTATGCAAAACAATAACACACACACACACACACCTATATGGAAGGAGGTTGTTTTTTTCGTGGCATGGTCAGGTGGAGGAACACACACACACACACACACACACACACACACACACACACACACACACACACACGAATACAGAGACCTGAATGTGGATATAATTGAGTGAAATCAGGCAAACTACTGGGAAATCAGGCAACTGGGAAAAGGAAAAAGGAAAATGAGTGTGTGTGTGTGTGTGTGTGTGTGTTTATGTATGTATGTATGTATGTATTGTGTGTGTGTGATTACTGTTCATGTGATGATAATAATAATAGCAGTCACGGAAAAAAAGGGAAGAAGAAATAATAGTACCAATCAGACAACAATAACAACAATAACAATAATAACAACAATAATAACAACAATAACAATAATAACAACAATAATAATAACAATGACAACAATAATAATAACAATAACAACAACAATAATAACAATAACAACAATAATAACAATAATAATAATAACAATAACAATAATAACAATAATAATAAACAAGTACTTATAAACATGGAAACAAACAAACAAGTACACATGTAAACAAGGAAACAAACAAGTACACATGTGTGTCTGTGTCTATGTCTGTCTATCTGTGTGTCTCTGTCTACGTATCTTTGTATGTGTGTATGTATGTGTGTGTGTATGTGTCTGTATAACTGTGTATGTGTCTGTATGTATGTGTGTATGTATGTGTGTCTGTATGTATGTGTCTGTCTGTATGTATGTGTCTGTATGTATGTGTCTGTCTGTATGTATGTGTCTGTACGTATGTGTCTGTCTGTGTGTCTGTATGTATGTGTGTCTGTATGTATGTGTGTCTGTATGTATGTGTGTCTGTCTATCTGTGTGTCTCTGTCTACGTATCTATGTATGTGTATGTATGTATGTGTCTGTATGTCTGTATAACTGTGTATGTGTCTGTATGTATGTGTCTGTATGTATGTGTCTGTCTGTATGTATGTGTCTGTCTGTATGTGTGTCTGTCTGTATGTGTGTCTGTATGTATGTGTGTCTGAATGTATGTGTGTCTGTATGTATGTGTGTCTGTATGTCTGTATAACTGTGTCTGTCACCCAAAACCCCGTATTCCCAGGCTCTCCCCCAAGTTTGTATGGGGTATGAAAACTGGGCATATCTCGAAAACGGGGCATTTCCGAGAGAAACACCATTGAAGAAAATAGTCTTAGAATGGTTCTAATTAGTGGTAAAACATACTAATATATACGTTTTAGTGAACCCAGGTTTACTGTAAAAATACCAAATATATATATATATTATTTAAAAAAAACAACTAATTGTTAAAAAAACGACGTCGGCGGGGTTAATTAAGGTTTGTAGTCTGGCTATAGTTTTCATACGGTCGCTCACTGACATTTCGCTGCAAGATGGCGCCCAACAGAGCACTTGTCCAAACTCATCTATTCTACGGCTCTGCTATTCCTATCCCTCCCTCTCCTACCCCCTTCTACCCCCTCCCCCCACTACCACTTCTACAATATATTTTTTCCACCGTCTGAGCAACTACCCCCCCCCCCCTTCCAACAACCCCTCCTGCCCCATACCCCCCCCTTTCCAACAACCCCTCCTGCCCCATACCCCCCCCCCATCCAACAACCCCTCCTGCCCCATACCCCCCCCCATCCAACAACCCCTCCTGCCCCATACCCCCCCCATCCAACAACCCCTCCTGCCCCATACCCCCCCATCCAACAACCCCTCCTGCCCCATACCCCCCTCCCCCCCCCCCCGCTCCCTCTTTTAGTTAACTTTCCCTAACGGCTTTTACCCTTACACATCCTCATACCACTTTATTCTCACACTCTCTCTCTCTCTCTCTCTCTCTCTCTCTCTCCTTTTCCCATCTCTCTCTCTCTCCTTTTTTTCTCTCTTTTTCCTTTTCCCACATCTCTCTTTCTCCTTTTTTTTTCTCTCTCTCAATCCTTTTCTCTCTCTCTCTCTCTCTCTCTCTCTCTCTCTCTCTCTATCTATCTATTTATCTATCTATCTATCTATCTATCTATCTATCTATCTCTATCTATCTCTCTCTCTCTCTCTCTATCTATCTATCTATCTATCTCTCTTTCTCCTTTTTTTTCCTCTCTCTCTCATCTAACCAATTAACCCCCCCTCTCTCTCTCTCTCTCTCTCTCTCTCTACATTCCTCTGCCTAAGATAACGGTCTCCTATCCATTAACAAATTACGGGATATTTTCCTACTATCCATTCCCATCTATCTATCTACCTACTATCTATCCATCTATTCTTCTCCTCTCCTCTTTAGTCTATTATTCATTATCTATCTATTCCTCTCCTATCTATCTATCACTCTATCTATCTATCTTACTTATTCTATATATTCATTATCTATCTAACTATCTATTCATTTATCTATCCATCTATTTATTCCTCTTTTCTACCCTTTATCCTATCTATCTATCCATCTATCTATTCATCCTATTTATCTATCTATCCATTCCTATCAATCATCTATCTGTCTATCTATTCCTCTCTCTTTATTCTATATATTCATTATCTATCTATCTATCAATCTATCTATTTATCTATTCCTCTCCCAACCTAGCTATCTATCCAAATATCTATTCCTCTTCCATCTATCCATCCTATTTATTCATCTATCTATCTATCCATCCATTGACCTATTCATCTACCATCTATCTTATCTATCTATCTATCTATCTATCTATCTATCTATCCATCATCTATCCATTCCCATCTATTATATCTATTAAATTGTTTTATTTTTTATCTTTATCTTGTTCTGTTATAATTAGCCAGTGTGTGTGTGTGTAGTTTTTTTTTCTTAGTGTGTGTGTGTGTGTTTGTGTAATTGTAGTTTTCTTACGTGTGTGTGTATTTTTCTTACGTGTGTGTGTGCGTGTGTGTGTATTTTTTCTTACGTGTGTGTGTAATTTTTTTTCTTACGTGAGTGTGTGTATTTTCCTTACGTGTGTGTGTGTGTATTTTTTCTTACGTGTGTGTGTGTGTGTGTGTGTGTGTAATTATTTTCTTACGTGTGTGTGTTTTTTTTTTCTTACGTGTGTGTGTGTGTGTTAATTTGTACATACCTCCCCTACCGTTATATTATTTAGCCCATTCAGTCTATAGGGCAATAGCAGTGTTACCAACCCTTAACAGTATTGCCAATATTTAGGTAGGAGGAGGAGGAGAGGAGGAGGAGGAGGAGGAGGAGGAGGAGGAGGAGGAGGAGGAGGAGGAGGAGGAGGAGGAGGAGGAGGAGGAGGAGGAGAGGAGGAGGAGGAGGAGGAGGAGGAGGAGGAGGAGGAGGAGGAGGAGGAGGAGGAGGAGGAGGAGGAGGAGGAGGAGGAGGAGGAGGAGGAGGAGGAGGAGGAGGAGGAGGAGGAGGAGGAGGAGGAGGAGGAGGAGGGTGTTGTTGTTGTTGTGGTGTTATTATTATTATTGTTGTTGTTGTTGTTGTTGTTGTTGTTGTTGTTGTTAATCTGGAATAAAAAACTAATTCCTCCAAACTATTCCAAGCAACAGTAGGATATCATTATTATTATTATTATTATTATTATTTATTATTATTATTATTATTATTATTATTATTCACTTTGGAGGAATCAAAGTGCTCCGATGTACCAAAGGAAAGGAAAGAAATGATAGGAAAGAACGAAAGGAAAAGAAATATGGAAGGAAATGAGAGGAATAAAGGAAAGTAAATAAAGAAGAAAGGAAAGTATGAAAGGAAAGAAAGGGAAATAAATATGGAAGGAAAGGGAAGTAAGAAAGGAAAGGAAATTAAGAAAGGAAAGGAAATTAAGAAAGGAAAGGAAAGGAAAGAAAGGGAAGTATGAAAGAAAGGAAAGGAATGAAAGAAAGGGAAGTAAGAAAGGAAAGGAAATAAATAAGGAAAGGAAAGAAAAGAAAAAGGGAAGGAAAGTAAAAAAGTAAAGTAAAAAAGAAAAGGAAAAAAAGGAAATAAATGGAAGTAAGAAAGAAAAGGAAAGGAAAGTAAGAAAGAAAAGGAAAGGAAAGAAAGGAAAGTAAGAAAGAAAAGGAAAGGAAAAGAAAGGAAAGTAAGAAAGTAAAAAAGTAAAGTAAGAAAAGGAAAGGAAAGTAAAGTAAGGAAAGGAAGTATGAAAATGAAAGTAAGGAAATGAAAGTAAGGAAATGAAAGGATAGGAAGGAAAGGAAATAAATATTGAAACAACTCGTCTCCATGAATAAAAAAAATTATAAACAAAAAAGCACGCAATAAAAAAAATAATCATATTTTTTACATCTATATATAAATAAAAACAGAACATATAAAATTATATTGTACAACTATATAAATAAAATAAAAAGTAACATATAATAATAATTGTACACTTGTAAACACTAAATCGTATATCTATTAATCTAAAAAAATCCAAATTGAAACTGTAAAAAAAATATTTCACACCTATAGGCTATAATAGATATAATTAATTGTATATATATACTTATACTGTATAATTATTCACCAATACAAAATGTATGTGTTGTATGTTTTGCTATGTGATTGAAAATGTCATGTTATGTGTATGAAGAGAGAGAGAGAGAGAGAGAGAGAGAGAGAGAGAGAGAGAGAGAGAGAGAGAGAGAGAGAGAGAGAGAGTGTGTGTGTGTGTGTGTGTAGCATATGATAAGAGAGAGAATGTGTGTGTGTATTTATAGGATAAGAGAAAGAGGGTGAGAGAGAGATTGTGTGTGCGTGTATTTATAGGAGAGAGAGAGAGAGAGAGAGAGAGGGAGAGAGAAATTGTAGGATATGATGATCATGTTGGGAGAAGAAAGTTAAGTCCAGTAGTGGCGACCCGGATCCTTCCCTCCCCTTCACTCCCTCCCTCCCCCTCTCTCCTTCACTCCCTCCCTCCCCCTCTCTCCTTCACTCCCTCCCTCTCTCTCCTTCACTCCCTCCCTCTCTCTCCTTCACTTCCTCCCCCTCTCTCCTTCACTCCCTCCCTTCTCCTTCACTTCCTCCCCCTCTCCCCTCTCCTTCACTTCCTCCCCCTCTCTCCTTCACTCCCTCCCCCTCTCTCCTTCACTCCCTCCCCCTCTCCCTCTCCACCTCTCTCCTTCACTCCTTCTCTCCCTCACTTCCTCCCCCCTCCCTCCCTCTCTCTCTCTTTCTCTTTTCATATCCTACACACACATAGTATAGTCATGCTCACACACACACACACACACACACACACACACTCCCTCCTGCATGGTGACGTCATAAGTTACTGGTCATTGCTCTCTCTCTCTCCATATCCTACACTCATGCACACACACTCTCTCTACATATCCTACACACATACTCACACTTACTCACTCACTCTCTCTCTCATACACACAGTCACACACTCACACTCTCTTCATATCCTACACACACAGTCACACTCACTCACTCACTCACTCTCTCTCTCTCTCTCTCTCTCATCATACCTATAAAGTTACACACACTCTCACTATACCTATAAACACACACACACACACACACACACTCTCTCTCTCTCTCTCTCTCTCTCTCTCTCTCTCTCTCTCTCTCTCTCTCTCTCTAGCATCATATCCTACATTTCCTTCTACAAGCACATTGTCTAACTTTCTAGCAGCTTATCTCACTTCTTTCTCATTATTCTACCTGTCACTCCTTCATTACCAAGACTCTAGTGTGCATACTAACCAAACCTAACCTAACCTAAACAAACTTAATCTAACCTAACCTACTCAAACCTAACCTAACCTAAACTATTCTAATCTAATCTAATATATTCTATTCTAACTTAACCTAAGCTATCCTAATCATACCTAACCTAACCTAACCTAAACTATTCTAATCTAATCTAATCTAATCTAACATATTCTACCTAACCTATTTTAAACTATCCTCAACTTTCCTAATCAAACCTAACCTAACCTAAACTATCCTAATCTAACCTAACCTAACCTAATCTAACAAAAGCAAACCAAACTTGACCTTATCTAACCTAACCTAACCTAATCAAACCTAACCAAACCAAAACTAAACTACGGTAACTTAACTTTACCTAATCTAACCTAACCCTACCTGCTGATTATTTTTTCACCAAATCTAACATATCCAAACTTATCCTAATTATTTATTATTCATTATTTATTCAATTTACTTATTTGGTTGAGTCATTTCCTACAGTTTCCCTCCGTTATTTATTTGACAGAGAGAGAAAAAAAAATAAAAGAGAGGGATAAAATTAAGAGAAAAAAAAACAAATTAAATAAGAGAAAGAGAAACAAATTAAATTAAAAGAAACAAATTAAAAGAGAAAAAAAGAGACTGGATAATTTTTTTAGTAGAAATAAAATACTCCATCGACGACTTATACAAACTTGGCAAGGTGAGTAAAATTAAATTATTTTTTTTTTCTCTCTCGTTGATAAAGATAGGAGGTAGAAAGAGAGAGGGCGGAGGGCTGGAGAGAAAGTTGAAGAGGCGGCAAGCAGGGAGGGAGGGAGAGAGAGAGAGGGGGCAAGCAGGGATGGGAGAGAGAGAGAAGGGGGGAGGGAGGTAGTGGACAGAGAGCCGTAGAATAGTGGAGGGCAAGAGGAGGGTATTCGGTCAAGAGTAGATTACACCAACCCAAACATAAGGAACCTAAAACACTCCATTATTGTATACTTTTGGTACACCCAGAAGTAAAAATGTCTAGGCTGGTATGGGCCCTTACTAGTTACTACCCCAGGCAGTAGTGACGGGGTGGGGGGGTTTCTCTCCACCCCGTCACTACTGCCTGGGGTAGGGGTAGTAATGGGCCATCCCTGCCTAGACATTTTTACTTCTGTGTGTACATTGGAGTGCCTTGATTCCTCCACAGTATGCCAGGAAATAACAGGACTATATAGAATGCGACAAAAATAATGGTGTTCTTAGGTTACTTTGAATAGTTTGGAGGAATCGGTTGCTCCAGATTTACTAACATTTTACTACTTTGATTCCTCCAATGTATGCCAAGAAACAATACTGTACTAGAACTCTCTCTCTCTCTTTCTCTCTCTCTCTCCTTGTGTGTGTGTCTTATCTTGTCCTCTCTCTCTCTCTCTGTGTGTGTGTGTGTGTGTGAAAGATAAAAATAATGGTGGTCTGTTACTTTGAATAAATTAGACGAATCATATAATTATACAGTTGTTCACTCTATAACCATCAACATTAAAATTATGACTTCCCTTAAAATAAATATAGATTGAAAAACCACACGAAAAATAGTAACCGGATCCAGTCCAAAAATACTGTGAATAAAAAAAAGGAGAAATGTTGCAGGATGTTTTCACTCTCTCAAATAACCCGACCACGATGCATTCCTTTTGGGGAGATTCTTTTGTTGGTTGTGAATTGGTAGGTCTGTGCTTCCTTCTATAACTATATGCCTGAATACACACACGACAACACAACACAACACGAACTTATCAATGGTACAGTTAGTTTTCTCCACTCCCATGTTTACCCCTCCAGCGTTGTCAATGTGTGAACCCCTCAAACTAAAAAAAAAAGTGTGAATCTCTATATCATATTGACCTTTGTAATGGCTGCCAAGAAACAGCATAAACTTACAATGTTGATAATGCTGGTAAAATGTTGATCTTTGTTAATATTTTAACTATTTTAATGGCATCGTTACTGGCAGATAAATAAGTATAACTAACTTGGATAGACAAAGTATATTATAAGGTATAATGGTAACGTGACAAATTGTAACCATGTAAACAAATCACCATCATTGCCTTTCCTTACTCGTACTGACAGGTGTTTAACCCGAGTTGAAACTGTTGGTGCTTTACACCTCGTGGACAACACACACAGACAACGTGGAAGTGGAGGATCTGTTTCGAGGTATAGTTTGGAGGAATCACCCGAGACCTTCCCATTTACCAACAAGAGAAAATCCCCTTCAATTTAACCATGCCTGTGCCAGCCCCCAAAAGCTCTGATTTATTAACTAATTAACCTCTTAGCATCTATACGACTCCCACAGAAAGAATGTAAAAAGAGGAGGCAAAACTGTACATGGTCGAAGCTCTATACATGAAAGGATAAACAACACTTGACAAAAATGATCCATGTACTCGTAAAACTAAATAAATAATACAAAAAAAAATAAAGGTAATCCGGAAGAAGCTAGCCAACGTGTCAAGCCACAGCCGGGAAGACACAACAGACAGACACACTGACCTACATGTACACACAAACACACACACAGACAAAATCTATTCACACAAGTACAAAGGTAATAAAAAAGTATTAACAGATTTCCCAGAGATACATTGCTCGCTCACACACACACACACACACACACACATGTGCAAAACTCGAGTGAAATCGTTATATGATTCTTGCCCAAACACAGGCAGTCAGGCAGGCAGCAGCAGCAGCAGGTGTGTGTGTGAGAGACATACTCTTATTTTCAACCTGGATTCAACCACAATGATAATATTCCCTCCTAACACGATCATATCATCACCAAGCACATCATTCAACAGCAGTGTCCATCAAATACAGAGACTGTGATGGTGAAGTGCTATAATGTGGTTTATTAGTAAGGAAATGCCATGCAGCTATGTATGTATATCATTGATGTTGTAGTTAATTACACAAGAATGATGTGCCCTGGTTTAAAGCTTGTTATAGTGAACTCTAAACAAGATTACAAGAAGGAGACATTGGAAATAAAAACCTTGTGATTTGTTGCATCTCTCCCTCCGTCGACCTCCTTACCGCTCACTCGTAACACAATTCAGGATTTTTTGCATAGTCTTCCCTAACAAGGCAATATTACTCCGATTACAGACCGGCATGTGCAAACCAAATAACACATTAATGACCTTGTGATTACTAAATGTTCTCCAAAAAACACAGATTACAACGAATAAAACCCACCAAGAAATAATACGTCTGGCAACCATATGGCGCATCAACATCGACTAACGGTACCTACAAGTTGTGGTTCCACTTCCGTTCAACTCCTCCTCCTCCTCCTCTTCCTCCTCCTTCTCTTCTTCCTCCTCCTTCTCTTCCTCCTCCTCTACAGCCCAACCCAAGACTATAGCCTATAAAAAATACGTACGCATTCTTTACCACAGGCAGCCTTCTCAGATATCCATAATACTGGGGGTGTAGTTACAGGAATAGTATTTTTCCCATGAACTCCTGAAGCAAAAGTTAATACAAATGGACTATATAGGCTACTGTAACAATATAAAACTACACGATATATTATTACTACTACTACTGCTACTTATACTATTACTACTACTTATACTATTCCTACTACTCCTACTTCCACTACTACTTACTTCTACCACTACTACTATGGAGATGAAAGAAATGCACTATAATTTATGCGATTGAGATATGATAATGTATTAGGGAATATTCTCTTGTTGGTGAAATTGGAAGGTTTTTTATTCCTCCAAACATATAATAATGCCACCAAACAACCCTATTACCTATATCAGTAACATGAATTAGGTAGTTTATTCCATGGTGTGGTTAGGAGGAATCAAGAGAACCCACCCTCACTCCCTTAAAAAAAATAATCAACGTTGTTCTCAATTTTATATCAATATTTATTAATTGTATTGTTTTTCATGTTCTAATCTCTAATAATTATCTCCTAAATTGTTTCCTCGTCAATATAATCTACGGTATATTTATGAAACATTTCGATTTTCCCTTTCTGTTGTAGTATTTGATTCATAATTTTTTGTTTTTGTGATACTGCAAGAACTGGGGGTGGGGTGGGGAGGGGTGGTGGTGGTGGTGGGGGTTAATTGGGGACTGGAACGAACACACACACATACACACACATGAGAACTCGACACAAACACAATGGGAATTCCACACACACACACACACACACACATGCATAATGGGAACTACAGACACGAACACACACATAGCCTAATGAAAACTCGAAACACATACACATAGCCTAATTGAATTCGACACACACACACAAATAATGGGAACTCCACACACACACACACAGAATGGGAACTCCACACACACACACACACAGAATGGGAACTCCACACACACACACAAAATGGGAACTCCACACACACACACACACAGAATGGGAACTCCACACACACACACACACATAATGGGAACTCCACACACACACACACACACACACACACATTCTTTCTCCTTCATCCAGCCTATAACCGGCTTACATCTGGTACACATATAATTATGTTTTGTTATCTGAACTATGATCAATGTGTGACAGGTAGAAAACATTGGTCAACTCAGTCCACTCACTGTATTGATTGGATTTACATGATGGATAGGTTTAGGTAGGTAGGTAGGTAGGTGGATGGATGGATGGATGGATGGATGGATGGATGGATGGATGGATGGATAGGTAGGTAGGTAGGTAGGTTGATTGGTTGGTTGGTTGGTTGGTTGGTTGGTTGGTTGGTTGATTGGTTGGTTGGTTGGTTGGTTGGTTGGTTGGTTGGTTGGTTGGTTGGTTGGTTGGTTGGTTGGTTGGTTGGTTGGTTGGTTGGTGGGTGGATAGGTAGGTAGGTAGGTGGGTGGGTGGGTGGGTAGGTAGGTAGGTGGATGGATAGGTAGGTAGGTGGATGGATAGGTAAGTAGGTAGGTGGGTGGGTGGATGGAAGGAAGTGGAATGAGAGGATGGAATGACAGGATGGTAGGTTGGATAGGATAAGCATGGATGATAACAGGGAGTGATGGTTGGATAGAATGGGAGTTAGGAAAGGATGAACAAATTCTAAATTCTATCTTTATCTCAAAGTGTAATTAATTAATATTTTGGAGAGACTAGTTACATTCTCCTGTAGGTAATTACCATTGTTTTACGGCCTTCCTTCCTACCATCGTTCCATTCTTCCTTCCTTCCTTCCTTCTTTCTTTCTTTCCTTCCTTCCTTCCTTCCTACCATCCTTCCTTCCTTCTATCTTTCTTTCCTTCCTTCCTTCCTTCCTTCTATCTTTCTTTCCTTCCTTCCTTCTATCTTTCCTTCCTTCCTTCCTTCCTTCCTTTGTTTTGTATTGATATTATTTACATGTGTGTTAGTGATTCATACTTCATCAATATTATCCACACACACAACCACATTGCCTCTACGGTTGCTTTCTTCGTATATGGGGCCGTACGCAAGACCATTTGTGGAGTTGACGATGGCATTGTACCGGTACTATGACACCTTAAATAAACAACAGGGTCACTGTAATGGTACTATGCCATTCTCAATACCATGAGTGTTCTTGCATACGGTCCAAAATTTCATTGGGTTAGTAAGACACGTGTTAGTAGTTAGATGTACAATATTATAATTATTTAGTACAGTGTTAGTTTGTGCAAATTACTTACTCAACATTACAGTTCCTATAATGTTAAAGGGAGATTCTCATGTTGGTAAATTGGAATGTTACTGATTCCTCCAAACTATACCAGAAAACAGACACCCTCAAAGGTACCAATATGTGATCTGTTTCGTGACATAGTTTGGAGGAATCAAAGACCTTCCAATTCACCAACAAAAGAATCTCCCTTTAAGTGTATACATGACTATACTTGCCAATGTCTATGCTTAGTTGGTTATGACTGACAGTGCATTAACAAATATAAAGTTCTTATCATTATAACGACAACTTTGTAATATTTCCCAACTCATAAAGCACAAGCATCCTTAACATTATTATCTAAATTGGACGGAATATTGGATGGAATAATGTACACTAAAGTAGAGGCCATATTCAAGAACGTTTATGGTGAGTACGATGGCATGGTACAGTACCGGTACGACGACTCCATAGACAAACAACAGGGCCATCGTATCGGTACCACACCATTAATGTCCTTGCATATGACCCTAAATATAACAGGCGCGGTAATTTCCCACAGCATTGCACGAGCGCCTACATTTATGCAAAGCTAACTTATAGATATAGCAAATAAATAATACTATAAATAAATAAATAAATAAATAAATACCATATTCTCAAAGATAAACATAGTCACATCAGTACTGCCTACCAAATATAGTACAGTATAGTATATAGGTTTACCCTTCATAGAGAGTACAGTACAGTACCAGAATTCAAACTATGCTACATACAGTATGGTAAAGCAAGCTCATGAACTTAGCACCCGTGTTAGAGTAGCATCATAATACATGTAAATAACTCTACTTTATAATAATCTTTTTATCCTATCTTAGTGTTTTATAGCACTGTGACTCCAATGTATGTACTGTACTTGACTCTTCCTTCCTTCCTTCCTTCCTTCCTTCCTTCCTTCCTTCCTTCGTCCAACACTAATCCATCTCCAGTTCTTCCATGATCTGGTCTGTGAAGTCAGTTGGATTTTTCTTGTATTGGAAGGCTGCTGAGATGGCGTCCTTAAATAACTGTTAATAATAAAGGAAAATACAGTCATGTTACCAATGTTGTTGCTTTCCAAAAATGACTTCTAATAAAATATTTCTTACCAATCTTGTCACTTTTCTAAAATGTTACCCAGGTCTAAAATAACCTCAGTGGAAAATGAGGGATTACTGTACTCTGTTGATGGATTACTGTAATCTGTTGAGGGATTACTGTACTTTGTTTGAGGGATTACTGTACTCTTGAAGGATTACCATACTATGTTGATTGATTACTGAAATATGTTTGAGGAATTACAGTACTATGTAAATGTTCATAACTTGTGTACTGTACAGCCAACAAACACCCAGAGCTTCTCACCTTGACTACATTGGTGCCGTTGGAAGCAGAGACGTAATACAGAGGAATATTGTTCTTCTCTGGGAAAGCAAACGTCTTCCCTGCAATGTCCTCGTTCTCTGTGTAAAGTAATAAGACTAAAATTAGGTCTGGTAGACATGGCCCACATAGTGTTTATAAAATTTCTTTCTTAAAATTATCAACTTTGTTTCCTTTCCCTTAGCAGCACCCACCATCAATCTTATTAACAGCACAGAAGCAGGGAATCTCTGGTCTATGTTGTCTCAGTTCTTTGTACCAGTTGGGGAGATTCTTGTAAGTGATCTTTCGGGTCCCGTCAAACACCAGGATGGCAGCGTGGGCCTGCAAAATAAATCTGCCTGTCACACTTGTTTCTTGATGATATAGCAAACAGAGATGTAGGCAAAAAGATAGTAGGATATTGTATCAGATGATCACACATACACACATACACACAGAATGATCCAAAATAGTGAATAATTATTTTAAAATATACATTATAGTGAATAAACGAATTCTTAACAAATACCATATAGATAGGTTAGGTTAGGATAGATTTGAGAGAGAAACACCATAGATGAAGTGTCTTAGAATGGTCCAAAATAGTGAACAATTATTTTAAAATATACTTTATAGTGAATAAACGGGAGGGTAACAGTTGGTGAATATGTGTCCAGCACGTGATCAAGACCAGGTGAAATGAAACAAACACACACACATCATGCCTACACACAAACACACACACACAAACACACACACATACATACACACACAAACAATTTTCCAGTATCCAATGTTTGAGGTGTCAGAATATTTCACTCAAAAATTGCACCAATAATTTATTTAACGTGTACAAATATTAATAGTTTTACAGACGGTAATCTATAATTTACCCACAACCCAATAAGCCACAGATAAAAGTAAATACAATGTATATAACACAACGTACTTGGTGGTAGTATGAAGGATGCATGGTCTGGAATCTCTCTTGTCCAGCAGTGTCCCAGAAATCTGAAAAAAAGAATGAAAGTTAATATTATCATTTTTATCTTCATCATCATCATCATCACCCTCTTCATTATCATCATCCTAATTATCATAAGACCAAGGAAACAGACTAGCTACAATACACTCTGTGATGAAATAATAAAATGTCCCCCTATTCCCGCACCCCCCCTGACCCCCCAAAAACCCCATAAACTCCCCCCAAGCCTGTCCCCTTACTCCCTCACCCCCGAACCCTCCCCAAGCCTGTCTCCCTATTCCCGCACCCCCTTGAAACCAATAATAATTAGATAGAAATAGATAGATAGAGATGGATAGAAATAGAGATAGATATACATAGAGATAGATAGATAGATGGAAAGAGATAGATAGATAGAGATAGATATAGATAGATAGATATAAATAGAGATAGATAGATAGATAGAGATAGATATACTGTAAATAGAAAGAGATAGATAGATAGAATGAGATAGATAGATAGAGGCCGGTGGAACACAAATTTTAAACAGAGTATAGTTATCTCTCCTTCTCTTCCTCACCTACTAAAACCTCTGCACCGTCCACCTTGGTACGATAACGGTACAGCGTGAGGGCAAAGGTGGAGAGTTGCTGGTGCTGATATCCATCCATTAAGAACCTCTCCACCAACCTGAAGGAAATACAACGCAACTAATTATCACATATTATTATTATTATCTTCACTGTCCCTCTTTTCTTTTTATTTTTCCTTCCTGCTTGCTGTCACACCTCTCTATCACCTTTTTCTGGCGCCATAGGACCTCCATGTTGCGGCGCCTAATATCCATCAATAAAAAACAATAATCTTCATTTTACTGAGGCTTGGTTTAGGTTAATTCATTTGGCCATCTGTAAATTCCATGTACTGTACAGTATCACGGATTTAACCACACAGCTTCGTTTAATCAAAGCTTGGTTACATTAATTATATTACACACTCCATAATTTGCATGTATCACAGAACTATTCACATATATTCATTTTATTTAGGGTATTTAGGGTTTATTCCTTTGATCGGTCCACAAATTGAATGTATTATATACCACATCATTAATTCATATTGGATTGGACTACTCGTGACTTATAATACAACATATAATTGACAACCTTTAAAAACAAAATCAATAACATTCTAAATACACACCCATTACAACAACAACAACAATAATACAAAACAAGGCATTACGGTACTGTATTGATATACATTATGAATACAGATTTATAAGGCACTACTGTATTGATGCCCATTATGAATAACAATATATACGGTATATTGATATGCATTATGAATAAAGATATACATACAAAATTAACCAAACTCACTTGGATTTTCCCACAGCACTATCTCCCAAACATATGACCTTAACAGCCAACTCCCCTTTACTGGTTTTCTCATCATAATCTAGTTTGGTGTTCTCTCCCTCGGCATCTTTTTCCGTCCCGTCCTCCCCAGACATGATCACCTGTTGGGTTAATTAAAGAATATTATATGATGGGAAGTAAATACCTGTAATATTATATGCTGGAAAGTATATAATATTATATGCTGGAAAGTATATAATATTATACACTGGAAAGTATATAATATTATACACAGGAAAGTATATAATATTATACACTGGAAAATATATACGGTAATATTATATGATGGAAAGTATGTAATATTATACACTGGAGAGTATATAATATTATACACTGGAGAGTATATAATATTATACACTGGAAAGTATATAATATTATATGCTGGAAAGTAAATATTATAGACTGAAAAGTATATACGTAACAAAACAGCACATTTCAACAAACTATAGGATAATTCAGTGTTAAACCAAAGCCATTCTCACCAGTTAATAGTTGATGTAAGATGAATAGTGTCTCTCCATTCAATATACACACAAACGGGGTGAAAAAATCAACTCTGTATTGTGAATTTTTGGTGATTAAGCCAAGGCACGATGGAATTCAGGGTTTGTTTGTTATTGTGATTGATTGTGTCCAGGGATTGTCTTTTCAACGGACCCTCTCCTGTTGTTTATTAGTTATTTTAAGTTATTGTCGTTATCAGTAAGTTATTATTATTATTCTAGTTATGTAGTTATCAGTAAGTTATTGTTATTATTATAGTTATGTAGTTATCAGTAAGTTATTGTTATTATTATAGTTATGTAGTTATCAGTAAGTTATTGTTATTTTTATAGTTATGTAGTTATCAGTAAGTTATTATTATTATTATAGTTATGTAGTTATCAGTAAGTTATTGTTATTATTATAGTTATGTAGTTATATTTTAGTTATTATTGCTGAGCTCGATTATATTCTTCTCTCGTTTAAATTTATTAGACATTTTCCATTGTTATACATGTAGTCAAATATTCAAAAGGATGCCCTATCCAGTTCTAATCCTAAATACATGTAATATCACTAATATGTAATAGGTAGGGCACCCTAAATCTTCCCATTTGGCATCCTATATATACATTCCAGTCTAGTACTCTCTCCCAACATATTCAGTACAGTACATGTAACTGGGCTCATCACTGACTCTGACTAAATATTTTGTTTGCTATGATAAGAATGTTCCAGAAATAACACATATTGCAAGTTTTAAATTTTATCACCAGTATATACATGTGGACAAGTATAGTATTGTACTGCTATCTCTTATTACTGTGAGTTAAGTTAATAAAATGTGGACATTGGTAGAAAAAAGGATACAACAATAATTCAGAATGGAAAGAAAATTTAATATATATGTACAAATACAAAAAAAAAGTAATGAATACAAGCAAAGTTATACATGAGTGGGCAGTGAATAAAGAAAAAGGTTAAAGTAAAATAAACATAGATACAGAAAACTACACTGAATGAACACTGCTAAAAAAAAATCCTAAATGAATCCTTATTACATTTTTACTTTGGTTCTGTACTGTCTAAATTCACCTGACATCCTTGATTGTTTATTGATGACAGAGGTATTAGCACAGGCTTAAGGGTGATGTTATTAAAAGAGGAAAAGACGTGTCATCACTCAATTTGTATTATTTTGTAATATAAATTAAGTAATGAAGATTCTTTTCCTCATTTAATGATACCGTACTGTACCAACCTAACTGCCATCATCTCTCCTCTTCCTTTCTCACCTACTGACAGGTATGGATACTATGGAGTTACCAGCTTCTTTGTGAATATTTTTATTTGGTTGTACAGTACTAAATTTCCCTATCACTTCACCTTTAAGTCAAATTATCACATAACATACTCCTTAATGTACTATTTGCATTGTTAATAATACTGTACAGTACACCATTTTACAAATTCCATAAAAGCTATACTAACTCTTTTTTAAATATGATGCTCACAGTGATGAGGTTGACATAAACAGGAATCATTCTACAAAAGAAAAGCATCTAGAGACTGTAAATCTCCACCAAAGATGGGCATCCCAAGTAGAATGTATGGTTGGTCATCAGAGCCATTACCAACCCTCCTTTGTTACAATAAATCTTAAAGTTCATGTAGAAACAATTCCAGGATCCAGGTCTAGATCCTACAATAACAGGTCACTCCAACTCTGATCTTAAATCATCACTGATTCACCATATCATAGGAAAGAGAGCTGTTCATTTTTTACTGAACAAAGAAACATGTTTAAAAAATAATGAGGTGTCTTGTGTGCTTGCCAACACAAAAAAAGATCTGGGAACAACTTGTACAATACATGTATACAAGTGGACAGTATGCCAAGTGTCCCTCATCATGTTGAGCATCTTTTATGCAATAAGTTTATCCATAAATACAAATAATATTACAATTTCTATACACAGCATTGGTACCTAAGGAGAGGCTGCAGTCACCACCACTTTTCATAGAATATCTGGTCGTGTGTGAGGCCGGACTGAAGCAGTAGTTGGTTGATGCTTTCTATCATGGGTGGTGGACCACATATGAAACTCTTTAGTTTGCTGGTATTCAGGGAGTTCACTGCTTTCTGTAACACCTCCAGGCTAATGTGACCATCTGTAAACACATATACCACAAGTTATCCACATATCCACAAGAATATCCAATAAGTAACAAGTAAGTTATAAGCTTATAGACAGAAGAAAGGTGATAATAAAAGATTTATGATAGACAGTCATGATAAAACTAAAAGGCCAAAAGGAGTGAAAGCACAACCTTCCCTAAACTCCATTTTGCAAAATATTAAGAAACCACTAAACATTAATTATGTGGTCAGCTACATAAAATAAAAACCAGACTCTGACTAGCATGACAATGAATGAGACTAACGGGTTGCGAGGGAGGGATGAGGTGGAGGCTCCCTGGTGGTGAAGTATTGCACCTCAACTCCTGGTGTACTGGCTGCAGTAGCATTCATCTGGTTCTGGAAGGTTAAAAGAAACATGTCTTGCTGATGATTAATGACTTTCCATCACTTCTTATCAGGTACAGTCTCTGGTGGAAAACATACTTACTGGTAACATCATAAATAAATACAGTAGGCTACTCCTAAACAGTTCTAAGTAATACAAGTCTAATAAATAGTAAATAACAAAGTTGCTGAGGAAACATGTACAAGGACTCTAATAAGATTTTCCAGTTATACATGCTTAGTAAATGATAAACAATAAGCACCTTTTTTAAGAAAAAATAATCCCAAACAAACCTTGTATAAGAGTTCCTGATAAGTTCTGGCTGAGTATAGGAGTAATATTCTCCCTGGCTTGTACTCTTCCTCACACTCCTGGTGCTGGAGATACAAGGAGGTAGCATGTAGGAACATGGAGGTTAGAGGGTTCACTCCCACACCTCCACCAATCAGCAGCAGATCATAAGGGTCATCTCCAGCCTCAGGAGCATAGTAAAAATCTCCTCCAGCACGCATGGACACCATACTTCCAATTCGACACTGGGGGAGGCAACACAGTAGTCAGTCTTATCTAATTGTTTGACACAAAGGGATCAACAATTTAGGTACTTAAATGTGATATGACTTTGCAATAGCTTCAAAAACACTCTACCAACAGTACAGTGTTATTATTATCATACAATATTGAAGAGTGATATAGAATGTTTAAGTAGTGAAGGATAGGAAAGACTAACAGAGAAAATACAGTAAGAAAATATAATGTGAAATGGAATATTAAGATGTATTTATAGTACAGTACCTGATCATGTACCCAGAAGGCAGGAGGCCAACGGGAGAACTTTATGCCCAGGTCAATGGTTCCATCCTGTGCCAACTGGTCAGGTGGTGAGAACATGGAAAACCCACCTACTATCTCCATGCCCGGAATGAACATATCCACCCTTAAAGAAATACCAATTACAGTATTAGTATTATAATGTAAATGAAGCATTGATAGTTAATCTGTTATCAACAAATAAGCATAAACATTACAATAGTTATTCTTCATTCCACTAGAAGATATAACCTTTTCACACTGGGAAAGACTGCTTGGTCATCATTACCATTGCTGGTTTAGGCTTGATACTAGGCCTATCTGGGTTATGAATATTGAGGTTATCATGAAAAGAGTTCATTGGAAATATTCACAATATAGTTATTAAACTGTACCAAATCTCTCCAGACAATTAAAATATTAGGTTAGCTACTTTACTGCATTGATGAACGTATCGGTATGTACTGTATATGCATGAGTAACAAATTAAACAAAATATCATCACAAAAAAGCCTGAGTGAGGTATGGGGAAGCTGAAGAGATCACAATCAGGTTCTTCAAAATAAAAAACATATATATATATACACAAATTTTCATTCCCTCTCTCTCATTTGCATACACACTCACCATTGTCCAGCCTTAAAACTAAAAGCTGGGTTGTGAAGTTTGAGTGTGATACATCTGACTGTGGGTGTCTCCTGCCTTGTCCTTATAACCTCTGCCTGGGATACAACAGGTAGGCGGGTGCTGCTGGCTGTTACTTTCAGGTGTTTGTCTACTGGCTCACCAATTGCCGTCTCAGGAGTCACTGTGGTCGACAACCTGAGGTGAAAAGTGTGTTAGAATGGTCCAAAATAGTGGGTAATTATACAATATAGTGAACTCAGTACTTCTGTAAATTTACCAATAAAAGTTTATGAGAAATTCTATCTGATGACGCAATCAATATAAGGTATAGGTTAATAGTGGTATTCTTATCAATATTTGCTAACATTTTTTATACAATTAGTTAATTAAAACCTATTATTTAATTACCTACCGAGACATACGTGACCATGGAAGCCCCAGTGATCGAGTCAACACCCTCACACCTATAGACATGATACACTTTATATATAAAGATGTGATAACAATAATGAGTGAAAGTTATTATACAATATATGTGTGTCGTCTGCCCAGAGAGTCACATGTAAACAATAATAATGGGAGAATTTGAATATATTACCATTTCGTTTCTGCTAGTTGACTTTTTTTTAATAGAAATTATATTAGTCTTTATAAGAATTGGGGCTAAAAATGATCATAGTAATTTTTTTTGTATATGTAGTGATTCTTTTGAGGAAACTAAATTACTTGAAAAGAGTGGACAAACTATATAATTTATCTATCTAAAACCTTGAATTAGAAAGTAATATACTATAATGTTTATTTTACTTATCATAGGTTATGTATTGTAACTTCAGTACAAGTGCTTTAATTAATTACTATGCAATAAAATGAAAGTAAACTGCGACTTGTCTCAGTGCTCTAAATATCTAAAATTTGGATTACTTAATACAAAACGATAAGATAAATATATAGAGTTGATTAAACATACAAAACATCACCTTGAATTATGATTATTGTTAGAAAATATCAACACAGCAAATATAGTGTAAAATTATGGTGAAAAACACACAAAATAAAAGTGACAGGTGGCTTGGACAGTCCGAACACAATGTGACGTGTGAAGCAGTGTTCCCAGTTGGGAAACGAAAGTATCATTTTGATACATTTTGAAGATGCTGTATTTTCCTACGCCGTTCACTTATAAAATGATACAAAATAGAATTCTGTGGATACTTTTGATACTTTCGAATTTTAGATGTTGAATTCTCCCTTAGGAGGTCTCACATCTTACATGATACAGTCCATCCACGGTTCACTTTATATTTCATGCCCTCAATAGTGAAATTCCTTTTCTGTCTTTTTTTTTTCTTTTTACTGTGCTCGTAACCTTAACAATCCTCGTGATTTTAGTGGTGAATCTTTGCTCTCTGTGCTTGGCCTTATTGTGGTCCCTCATGACTGGCTGATCCTTCCCATAGTACAAGAGGAAGTCTTTGTAGTAATAATTGAACTGCTCTGAAGTCTCTATGTCCTCTAACCTTTCAATGTGTTCCTCTGTGAGCATATCATGGACTAACTCCCCATCATCTTCACTCTCTTTCAATCCAACCTGGGGTAGAGACCCTATAGAAACCTGTGGGTCTGGCAGCCAGCCTTGCTCTCAGCCGGTCACAAGTCCGGATAAATGGGGAGTGTTGATTGGCGTCAGGAAGGGCATCCGGCAGTAAACACAACTGCTAAAACCATGATGAGTACAAGTCAAAGAATATAATACAAGCCTGGACGTACACCGACGAATGTGACGCACAAAGGCCTCACCTTCAACTCAGCGACAGTGCAAAAGTTACGTACCGCCTTGTGAGTGAACCCAGCTAAAGAAGTGAACTTTTTAATTTATTAGAAGGCATCTAATAACGGGGAGAGGAAGAGAAGCACGTGGATGATGAAAATGAGGAGAGTTATTTTATTATAGTACTATATTATACTTTTTGGTCCTAAATGATACTTTTTTGACAATTTGGGGATACATTCTAATTTTACGAACTTGTGTCTGGTAAGTAAATTGGTAACACTGGTGTGAAAGGAAAACATCGTCCAAAGTGAGGCTGCGATCGTCGTGTTCGAGACCATTATTAACACATTTATTCACCTGTTGACTTATATTAACTGTAAGTATCCTTGTATATTATAGCAGAAGTGTCCATAGAGGTTATAATGTGTGTGATAGTGTGTTAGTGAACGTATGTATGTATATATATGTGTGTGTGTGCCTGAGGGTGTGTGAGTATTGCGTCAACTTAGACAGACAGATAATAATTACAAGGACAGGCAGGTATGTAGGCTTATTTTAATATTATTTTTTCCTAGTATATCTAGACCTACACAGAACTACTAATGCTCTCTTTACCTGGCTTGGAAAAATAAATAGGTAATATATTATTTTAACTATACGTATGGTGGTAAATATGTAAGTTAAGTTAGATATATTTTTCGTAGATATATATATTTTTTTGGAGGTACAGGATTTGCACTCCATGACCCCAACTCGTGTGGAACTGTCTGTGTATTCATACTATGGGTTGATTCCACGGTGGTTGGTGTTGGTTTGTATGCACACAAACGAAAGAATGTTAGCCTTGTTAATGTCTTATGGGTGAATTATTTAATGACTTTGGTGAGTATTGGTTTGTAAGCAGGCAAACGAAAAAATATTAGCCTTGTTAATGACTTATGGGTGAATTGTTTAATGAATTTGGTGAGTAAACTATACAGTGATCATTATTATCTAACTGGTTGATAAATTTTGTGAATGTGAATATTGTACTCAGATTTTGGAAAATAATGAAGCCTTACAAGTGTGGTTGGTTGGGAAGCTAACAAACAAATACCACTGTGGAATCAACCCATAAATAATGAAGCCTTACAAGTGTGGTTGGTTGGGAAGCTAACAAACGAATACAACAGTGGAATCGACTCTAAAGCATGCCAGCTTCATGTGTGGCCAACTGTACCTCTGATAAGGGAAGGGAGTGAGTGGAAGTTGTCTGTATTGCTGTTTGCTGATAATACAGTTCTGTTGAGTGTAAATGAGTGGGAGTTGCAGGGTTTGGTGAATAGTTTTGTAAATGCCCCTATCCATCTATTTAAATGTAAAAAATTGGAAAACCCAAGCCAAGATTTTCTTGGCAATTTTAAGAACTTTTAGCCATGATTTTATACAGTGTCAAGTTAAAACAAAAAGTCCTGGACTGATTTTGAGCACCAGTTTTCTCTAGGAGGTGGGATGGGCATTGGATACCATATAGGCCAAAAGGCTATGATGGACATCCTCTTTTGGAGAGTAAGCTAGTTTATCTGTCAATAGATGGATAAGTTAGAAAATAATAAACAAATATGTATTATTGGGCTGTTTATACCTCATATTTTAACCAGACTCCAAGAGGATAGTTGTGTACTAATATTCACATATGTAAAGGTGGTAGTATGGTATAGCACCAACCTTTACATGGATAGGTGAACCACACCTGTGTACATAGGTGTAATTAACAAGTGTACAGATAAAATACTCTCCATTGGCCTCCACCACCCACACATCCAAAATTTGCTCATTTTTCAGCCTCATGTTAAAATAAACTGCCCTGTACTTTATACATATCAGTTTACAGTACTCAAAAAAAAAAAAAAGGGGGGGGGGGAAATCGCTCAAAAATTTCAGTAGTATCCAGCGAACCCAACATTTGTTATTAGTCAGACACTGAGACATTATCAACCAATTTTCCATTCCAGTTCTATATTGATGAGCTACCGTATATAAATTCTTCCAAGTAAGTAACAGATACTTTCTACTTGCTAATCACTCAAATAATTAATAATTTAAATACATACTGGAACAGTTCTACAAAGGATGGAAGTATTGTACAGGATATACAACTAGTCCTGGTAAGACCTTTGCCTTACACATGTGGTATTTTAATAGTATAATATATGGGAGTTTTGGTTGGTGAGCTTCTTTACTGTATACTGATTTAGAAAAAGAACAATATTAAAAGTAAACTGGTACATATATTGGGTTGTGTTATATTAATAGTACATGTAAAATATATGGGTGGTTTTTTTGGTGAGCTTCTTTACTGTTTACTGAGTTAGAAAAGAGAAAATTGGAAGAGTAAACTGGTACATGTACAATATTGGGTTGTGTGGACACGGATGTACACACACCTGTGATGCTTTATTTGTTGTGAAACACAGGTGTGTATCAAAGATAAGCAGCATAATTTTAATTTATATTTTATGTTGTTGGAATGTTTGCAATTCAAATAACAGTAACCCTTTAAACATGTATACTTAAAGTTAGATTTTGGTTAGAAGATTGTTAGAAAAAAAAGGAAAGAATAGAAGAGATGGGGAGAACAAAGAAAGATGGGAATAGAGAGAGATAAAAAGATAAAACCTTGATGAGTAAAGAGAGGAAGAGAAGGAATTGTGAGGAGGAAACAGGAAAAAGAGAAGGTAATGTGGGTGAAGAGAAAGAAGAGAGGAAGAGACTGTATAAAATGAGAGTGTGGGAGAGTGGAGAAAATGTGTGTGTGTGTGTGTGTGTGTGGGCTCAACCTATCAGTTTGAGTCTGTCAGAGACCTCATCTGGTTGTCATCTCCCAACTCTGAATCATTGCATAACCAGGATTGAAAAAATAATTTGCCTCTTATTGTACATGTAAGTATGGATCTTATAACTACACTTGATATTTTATTATGTATTGGAAACCATCTGTACTGTATATAATAATTTCATTTTAGCATGTGTTAAATTTACAAGAAACCACTATAGCTATCAGTATTGTTTACCAAAATCACACAACATTCAACAGCAAATAAGTACAGTAACATACTTTTCCTAGTGTACAGTATTATATTGTAATAACTAGAGAATATTTACAATGTTATGCTCCAGGGTATATCTCAACTGTACCTTATTTATGTTATGCCTGGATACCTGGTAGTGCTTCATATTAGCCATTTTGACACTTGATACTTTGCGTGTGAGAGTGCTTCCCTAAATTATATACTGTTCCTACACAGGTGTTCTGTCACTTGTGTACATCAGAGGGTGCTGAACAGTAGTGCAAAAAAAGAACATACTAGAACTGTGCAATTGAGCTGGCCAGTGTTAATTTTGCTGTAAGTCTAGTGCAACACAATATACAGTACTATTATTTTCTTGTTACACTTATTTCAGATACTGTACAATACTTAAGAAAATGTATACAGTATACTGTAAGTACAGCTGGATGTCAAAGGAACATTTTCTTTGTATGTTTTCAGATGTGTTCTTAAGTATTAAACAATGTTATGTGCTATACTGTATATATATTTGCCAAATAATACATGCAAAAACTCACCCAGCTGATGTTAATGAGTATATTATGAATCACTGTTGTGAGTATATTAAAATCATATCTAAATTACTCCCACTATTTACCAAGTGGTGATGCATTATTGTCATAATTACCTCTGCCATTTGTCAGGTGTTAGATAAGTTTAAATTATAGTGCATGTGTGTTTTTTCATATTCCAACCATCTATCAAGTGTTTAAATGAGTCATATATATTTGATGAGTCAAAATATGTTGCCTCACTCTCTTTGGAGACACTGTACAGTACTTTTATTTTGTTTAAGCATCATACTCAAAAGTTACCTGTAGACTTAGCTATTCTCAGTCATTTTAGTAAATCTATATGCATAGTAACTAGAATACATAAAAATGAAGCATTCTACAGTACGCAGTTCATCTCTTCTCCTCTTACAATCTTTTATGGTGTATTTTGGCATTTCACTCAATTTAATCCAGGATTTTGAAATTTTCCATTTCTTTTGGAGTAAACACTGCATGTAGGTACAGTATGTACTGTTAAGGATGATTATCTTATATATAAAAAAGGCCTCAATCTACTCCCTCTTACAGAAAAAGTGTTCAAAGTTGTTCCTTCTTGCTGAAAAAGCAGACAGGTAAAACCACAACTATGCAGGAAAGTTTAGGGCTAAGATGTGTCAAGATACTGTTATCATTGTGATATATTTATCAGTACAGTACACTATTGATGGCATGTAAATATTTCCTGATAGTGTCTATCAGCCAAGTGAATTCAGACCTAGACAAGGAATGGTCTGTGCCATAAATTGGGAGACTATTAATATGTCTGTGTTTTTACTTCCAGACATTGTACAGTACTGTAATATCATTGGATCAGATACAGTAACATGGGTAAGTGGGATGGAGTGAGGGTAAAGAAATACAGATTCATGTACAGTATAAGACATCATTGTGCTTTATAATATATGACTTTCTCTTTCTCCTGCAGATACTGTAGTGTTAGTGAGTAGAGTGTGACTACAGATGTGAGGGAAAGGTTGAGGCTGGTGTCCATCGCGTCAGTGTGGTGGTGGTGGTGGTGGTGGTGGTGGGTGTAGCAACATGGCCGGCAACATGAAGCATGTTATCAATATGGCCAACTCCATTGTTGGTGTCTCCATCCTTTCCATGCCCTTCTGTTTCAGGGAGGTTAGTTTTATCCCACTTCAACTCTTAAACATTTCAGTTTCTGTGTAATATTTATTTAACTACTGTATATAATTTTTAGGTGTGTGTTATTTGGTTCTATTTTCATCTCACTTACCATCCCCCTCACTAGAAAGGAATCCCAGCTAAGGTCAAAGTAGAGTCAACCCACACAACATCAATAATTATGGTCCAATTTTTTTTTTTTTTTTTTTTTTTCCTAAAATAATGTCCATTTGATAGTTATACAATATGACTTGCTGGTTCATAATCAGGAGTAAAAATATAAAATGTAAAAAGAATTTTCCCAAAGTTTTCTTTTTACACATAATGCAAATCCCAACTACTGTACTGTACAGTAGTTTTAAAACATTACATCTTGGTTATTTATATAAAGTACTGTACACTATTAATTCTTCCTTAGGCTGGACTATTACTGGGTGTTGTGGTGGTGTTATTGAGTGCTGCCATCACCAAGAGGACATGTATGTTCCTCATCCGCTCCGCCATCATGGCTCGTAGACGCAGCTACGAGTTCCTTGGTATGTCATTCTGCCTCACTGTGTCTTACTTTTGTCAAAATATGTTGCTCATAACTTCAGTGATAGTTTATATATAAACTGAACATTAAAAGTGCTCACATTCATCAAAATATTTGTCTGGATTTGGTCAGGGGAAACGGCAAAAGTTGTCAACCAGTTTAAGGGATTAACTCTTTAACAAATCAGTTGGCCTTATTGAGGACATACAGTACTGTAATACTATATGTTTTGGATATGACGATGATACTAATTCTAACTCCTCTTTTCTGTGTCCATGTAGCCTTCCATGTGTTTGGAGTGAGTGGGAAGCTGTTTGTTGAGTTGTGTATGATCCTCTTCCTCATTGGGATCTCCATCAGCTTCCATGTGGTGATGGGGGACTTAGCACCGGCTATTGTGGCACGTGCTATGAACCTGGATAACTCTCCATCCCTTCGGTGTACAATGCTCATTGGTGGGTATTGTCTGCTTTTCCTATTGATCTACAGAAAGAGTGCTGTACAGTAATTAATTTAATACAAAAATAATTTAATACTAGAGCAATTTAATACATATGATACTAAAAGATGTTTTGTATTATGGGCAGGTATTGGACTGTTGGTGGTGTTGCCGTTGTGTCTGCTTCGGAAATTGGACAGTCTGGCTTCTATGTCTGCCTGTTCCATCATCTTCTACTTCTTCCTGGTCACAGTGGTAAGCATTTCCCTCTGAATCCACCAATTACTGCCCCCATACTCAAACATCTGTTACTGTTCCTACCCCTAACTCCACATCTGCCTTAGTCCCGTCTTCTTCCCACATCTGTTCTTGCACTAGTCTTGAACCTAGTCCTGTATATGCCCATGTCCCTCCATTACATCATTATATAACCCTCCCTTTGCTTCTACATCTGCCATTACTTGTTACCCTTACCTCTAATGCTAGTACCACCTCTATCCCTATCAAAATTTATTAACTTCACTTTAACTTTATTTTCTTGCTAGGTAAGTCTTGTAACCTTTTACTTACAGAAAGTGTAAAAGAGTTAAAAAGGATATGAGATGTAGTGTTATTTGGTGAAATAATACAATACATGTTATAGACTCATAGAGGAAACACTACACTGAGCTTGAGCCTGTCCCCCTACTCCTGCACCCCCCAAAACCCCCCCAAGCCTGTCCCCCTATTCCCACACTCCCTTAACTATGTGTGGTGACCATCAACAGATCATCTGGCATGCCTTCCCAAAACTGATGGATGGGTCGTGGTACCAGCAGGCTGAGTTGTGGCGTCCTGCTGGGGCTCTTCAAGTCCTGCCTATCTGTATGTTGGGCTTGTCCTGTCAAAGGTGAGTTCACATAATTAACTCCTTGAGGTAACCATTCTGGGTGTGATTTAGAATGTAGTAGATGGATTATTGCCGGCCTGTTATCACTGTCACTAAGAAACCTTTTCACCCAAAGGTTGTTATATATATCATGTGTTGATCAACTACTTTAAAATAACCCAACTTTTTACTTCTCATAATGGGGAAGTGCAAGAACAAATCTACATGGGATTTTAGTTAAACAATAGATTTTATTCATGTATAAAGGGAATAATTATGAGAGATGCCAGAAACCATTCTACCATTATTACCTGACCTTAACCGGCCTCTTTCCTCCTGGGCAGCAATGTCTTTGAGATCTATGACTCCGTGCCTGATCCAGATGTGCCCAAGATGAGGTCAGTGGTGAACCAGGCACTCAACCTCTGCTCTGCCCTCTATATTTCTGTTGGCTTCTTTGGGTACATTGCCTTTGTTGACCAGGATATGTCGGGTGAGTAGCTGTGCAAACCCGAACATAAGGAGTTATAATAGAATATTTACTTGATCAAATGGATATAGAAAATGTGTTGATTGAATTAAGAAGAAAGTTATTAGAAGACTGAAACATGGGTATGAAATATATAGTTCCCCTGAAGCATTAAAATAGATGGTAGTGGATATTGTTATGAGGAATATCATGAGTTGGTTTGGTGGTGTCAAGCAAAGGGCAAGTGAAAGAATGACTCAGATGATGTATGTGAGTTACGTGGTTGGTAGAAGGATAAAATTGAGAGATGTATGGAAGAAAGTGGTATGAATTGGAATGAAGGACATTGGCAGACAACAGATCATTGTGGACACAGTTGAATTGTTTCATTCCCATTAGGGGTTAATATGTCTGGCATCCTAAGACTTGGATAATATATTTGGACTAATACCCGAAGACTTTACAGTATCTCAAACAAACCCCTCTTGTCTCAGGGTGGTTAGAGGTAGTGAAACATAACAGTAGTAATCCAGTTCACACTCTGTCTCTCCCCCACAGGTAACCTTATTCTCAACTTCCCAGCATCAGAGCTGACAGAGGGAATCAAGATGTTTTTCACAGTGTCTTTGGCCATCAGTTTCCCCCTCATGATCTTCCCCTGCCGCACATCCATCAACTCTCTCCTTTATCGCAGGGTACGTACTTCATTTTTAGCGTTTTCTTATCTTTGTGTTTCGGTCCACCTTGATGTATCTTTTTATTTTTCTTCCCTCACTTTGTGTTTCTCACTCGTTCATCAGCTCATGTTTACATCTACCATAAAATATCTCGTCCCCCAAACTTAAATCATGATCTTTCACACTTCCTTCCTAACTTACTCTCACTTATGGCTGCCATTCTGTTATGACTTGCCTCTCACATATTATATCCTATATTTTCCATCTTGCATAATCTACCTCACACTAATCTTCAAATCTCTTACACCATTCATCACACATAATCCAATTCGCATGTACTTTTCTGATCTCCTGACATCAATAAAACAAACTTTTCACCTTTCATAATTTTATTGTCACATTCTCCATCTCACACATTTGCCACCTCAATTTCCTGACTTTAATAATTTGCCCCACTTAACTCCCCACCCATAATTATGCTCTCCACAGTTGAACACACCCTCCTCATAATTATACTCTTTTCAAGTCACACACTCATTCCACCTCACACCTCTTCAACTTCATACACACTTATTCCACCTCAAGATTATATTCCATCGCATCTCATTCTCCCCTCACTGTCCTTCAACTTAGCCTTCTCCTTACTGTCAGTGAAGTTATTGAAAAACATTCAGTAATTTTCCTATTGTATATGTGTTGTTTGTGATTGATAGTAATTGTTATGTATTGTTGCATTGGTAGTGAAATCATGCCTTAGTTATAATGTACACTCCCAAACAACTTTGGAACCACCCCTACATTGAATATGAGGTTTGACACACAATAGAATTGGTACTTGTTCTATGGATATATATAAGACTGTGATTGAAGATTATCTCTGACCAAATAGGTAAGTAATGATGTGTATCTTGATGTGTCAGTTGTTGGGCTTTCAACACAACACAGTTCTAATTTATGTTGTGTCAGCCCAAATCTCACTTTTCTCTTAAAGACATTCTGGTCTGTTTTAAAATTGTGTAGGAAGAGATCAACACAATTTCATAATCACTATGGCAATAAAGGTACAGTGTATTGTACTGTACTAACCTTGCTGTTCACTCACCCATCATATAGATATGACACATTAAAGAATAATTATATTTTCCATTTTCCATAATTCATCTTATAAGCATTTTTGTTTTGCAGATGACATTTATTATATACAGTACTGTACTGTAATATGAAAATAATTTTATTGTGTCTGAGTTGGGATTAATATAATTATAATTATAATATACAGTATTGAATATAAAATTAACACACTACTAAATCAACAAATTGTCAACATTATCATGTCATTAGGTACAAGAATACCAACTCTTCCTTCAACTATAATATAGAATGGGGTGGTTCCAAAATATTTTTGGCCTACTGTACATAGCTGTGTTTGATGGTATTTATGCAGTAATTTTTTATTTATTCTTTTTGCTTGAGATTAATTTATTCTTGTAAAATACTGTAGTGTCAAATTGTACACTCCCCCTTAGGAGTATTGTTCACCTCTCTTAATGTACCCTTGCACAAGGGGAATTATCCTCTAGCTTTTCAGTGACTGTAATTTGAGTCATTCAGAGTAATAGAATAGAATTATACTTGTAGTTTAGTTATTAATTGGGATTCATTAAGCACCTTTAGTGAAGTGAAGTATAAATTTTAAGGGAAATATAATTTGTTTAAATTGAGCTAAAATAACATATGCAATAATATTATTTTGTTAGCTGTCTATTAGGAGTTAATGGATGCTTATCAACATATTGTGCTCTTTAGATCCATAAGTTATAATACTTTGCCACATGAACCTGTGCATCATGAGAACATAGGAACAATACATCAGGAGGTGACTGTACCATCGGCTACTCCCCTTTTTATTTTATGATTGGATAGTTATATATACTGAAGTAATTAGTTAACCCAAATACCCTGACCACACCACACTCCTCGTATTCTTTAATAGAAAATTTGTACTTCTCTCCTACCCTATATAAGGAAGATTGTTTCCAGTGATTTTATATTTGTATTTATACAGTACAGTATATGGATTAATAAAATGTCATACATATTGTGCCAATGGACACAGAGCATTGTTGGACACATAGTTGCTAAACAAAATTCATATTTATGCCTGATTGGACATTTGAACCAGATCATAAGACTATTGGGACACCTTTTGACAGGACACATATTAACCTTCTTTTACTTTACTTACTACAATGGATCATAGATAGATTAGCAGATCCTACTTTTATTTTATAACATGTTTAATCAATAAACAATATTTCGCAAACAAATACAATACTGCTTCTTGAATGAAATCACTGGAATCTTTAACATCAGTTCCTAACACAATTGTACTATGTGTCAAAAACTAACTGAAACATCAGTTTCCCAGAACAGTTATGACATTAAGAGTGATGACATTTTAAAAGTTGTAAGAGAAACACATTGTACCTGTAGATATGGAAATTTTTGTACTACTGAATTCTGCCAAAAAGATATTTATTATCAAGGTACTGTACTGGGTTTGAAACTTCTTACTGTATACATTATAGTGTACTATAAGCACATTTCCCTATTTATACCTCATTATTATATAATTGGTGCATGACTTAAGACATTTTAATATTTTCATGATTATCTTGTTTGTTGTCAGCTTCTGTAGCATATGTGTCTCTGCTTCAGGTACAAATTGATGTTTATAGCAGTATGACTCCAGAGGTAATACGACTGCCACACCTGCCACACTGCATTGCTCTGTTACACCTCACTCAGTTATGCACAAATGCACTGCTCTATTTATCCTAATCCGTATGCAGCCATGCACATTACTTCTGTTCTCTTGGATGACGGATTGCACATTAGCACTGCTAACTCACATCTCTATTTTTCTCTGTCTCCCTCTCTCTTACTACAGTACTAAAAAGAGGCCTCTAACCACAAGAAACAGTTACAAAATATTATCAGTAAAGGGTTCTCTTCATATGGTGTTGTTCTTCACTCATTCTATCCAATTTTATTACAGTTTAAGTCTTCTATTATTATTTAACAGAACATACTATACAGAACCTCTACTATATCTTCTCTATATACTATTACAATGTTACTACAGTATTATTATAACTACATTACTCTGTTGCTTTTAGATTATTTTGTCCATCCTGTTTCCTGGCTTTTTTTAACTGCTCATTGCATTTAGTATTATTTTCCATTGTTTGGTGTTAAGGTGGGAATATTTGTTTGGTAAATCGTAGAGAAGCAATGATGTTGGCAGATGGTATACTAATGAGTCCTCCAAACTATACCACTGATGATCATTATTATGGTAGTCTTTTATTGGTATAATTTGGAGGAATTGGTAGGATACAGTTCACTAACATTCAGTATCTCCTTGTTTGTACTGCTTCACCATTACTGTACCACAAGATAATGGATGGAATTGGTGGTTTGATGCTGTGCTTTACAGAGTGGCTTATCCATTTTCCAGTTGTAAACATAAATACTGTTGTACAGTACAGTACAGTAGTAGTGTTACATGTGTAGTGGACAGAGTTGATATACAATATCTATATATTATGACTAGTGTGTGTTTGTTTTTTTCCATCTTATATAAACATATTGGTCCACATACGGTATGTAACTTTATACAAAGAACCTACTGCTGTGCTGTGCATTACAATATTGAAGGGTTGTTTCCCCTTTGGCCTAAATCTATAATGCTATCCTTGTGAGCTAAGCTATACAGTACTATAATCAGCACGTACACCACACACGGCAGAGTGTCAAACTCTATGGATGCCATACACTCAAGTTCATTGCCAGGGTTACACAGAGGGATAAGGTGTTGGCAGGTTAGTGGTAAAGGGTTGTCAGGTTAGTGGTAAACTGTTGGCAGGTCCAGGGGATCTAGCCAATTGGCCAACTCATATATAAACTACAATACAGTATGTACATTTTTGGCAATACATTACTGTAAGAGGAATCCCTACTACTGTATTTTTGTTGTCATATTGAGAAGTAACACTAAAGTATAGAGTACTGTACAGTGAGCCAAACCATTCATGCCTAAACATTATCTTTGTTTTAATCAGCTAGCACTATTCTTACCTTGGTAGTTGTTAGGTACCACAGTCTCCACAAAATTAATATTAACAGTTCACACATATATGGCTGATCTGCACTTTGTTATGAAATAATGGACACCCTTATTTCAGATACTGCAGTGACCATACAGTATTTGTATTAACTTTTTCTAACAATTCATATTCTGTAATGTTCCAACATAATATTCTGTAAATCCACATTGTGTTGAACTCTAAGAGTGTTTGCTTACATTATTCCAACCTTAACATATTTCTTGACATTGTACTGAAACTTAGAATATTTATTTACATTTGGCTAACTCCCCAGAGTGTTTGTTTACATTGTGTCACCCTCAGAGTAACCCCTCAAGCTATGACCTGGTGGGGAACTACATGCCTGAGAGCCGCTTCAAGGGCATCACCATTGCCATCCTCTCTGTCAGTCTTGTTATTGGCATCCTCATACCCAACATTGGTACGTTCTATGTTAACCCTTACACACTAATGCAAAATTATCCGCCTAAAAACTTTCCATTGATCATTCCATTGAGCAAAATGCAGTTGACATCTAAAGTAAAATATTACCAGATTTATCCTATAAACTTTAGTTTTTTTCTGATATAAAGATATATTTAGACATATAGCAAAATTAAATTCATCATTGCTCAAAAGATGAGGGGAAAATGTTTCTGATAAATTGATGGCTATATGATTATTTTCTTTAATTTGAAATGTGCTAATTTGAAGTAAATTGTGTTACTGTATTGTAGAGTTCAATGATGGTCCTGTTCCTTGCAGAGTAATGTTGTTAAATTAAACTAATATGATGTGTGTTGAAATGATAGTTTGTACTTTTCCTTACAGAGTTTGTGCTTGGTCTTTTGGGGTCTACCATGGGGGCCCTCATTGCCCTTATCCTCCCTTCACTCCTCTTCATCAAGGTCAACACGAAGGCATCAGCAGAGAGGTTCCTAGCACAAGTATGTAACATTTGTACGACAGAAAGAGAGAGAGCTTTGTTTGTGTGTACTATATATCTTATCAAAAGCACTCACTTCTTGTTGAGTACGCTGCCATATAATTTTCATGGCAGATTATATACTACACAGGCATTTTGAGACATGCTAATTCCGAATCTGAAGAAAAAAAATCCTGTAAATGTTTGAATTTTTATTTTTTGAAAAATAAACCTAAATAATGTCCATTCAATATGCAGCATGACTCGCTGGTTCATAATCTGCAATATCATTTTTTTTCCCAAATAACCAACCACTGTATAAGAAAAATCTGTGTAGTGACCTGTTTCAGCACCTTCAGCAAACCCAGAGCAATGATTAATATCACAACATGTACATAATGGTAATGAACACTTGTTTGCAGTTTATTATGTTGATGGGATTGTTGCTGTTGGTGCTAGGGACATACCTCAACTTAGCACACATCCACCAAGTACAAGTGGAACAGATTAGAGAAGCCCCTAATCTCTCCCCTGACCTCACCAAGAATAACATCCATTCACCTAACCTCCCAAAGATTGAAGGTAAGCTTCTGTTGGGTTATTTGGTCAGTTTCACCAATAGTTCTAATTTCCAATTGCTTTACAACTCAAATACTTCATTTTGGTTTTTGCCTTGTGCTTGTTCACAACTATGAAATTGGCATATTAGATGGCATGACCTGTGATGTGGATTAGTTTGAGATTGTATACAGTAGGAAATAAGAAAGAAGCAATTAAGATATATATTTTGTAGCTTCTATAGCCTTAACACAAGGTCAAGGACAGTGAGTATATTGTGATAATACTTGTTGTCTAAATTGTTGTGTTCATGTGCATCTGAATCATCCTTTTGTTCCTTTAGGTATTGAAAAAGTGAAAGCATTAATCCCTTTACCATAAATGTTGAGAAAGAAGAAAGCCTGATTAATGATTTAATAAACTTATAATCTTGCATTGACAGAAAAAGTTCCTGAAATGATAAAGGAACCAGTCCAAGGAGACTCTGCAACTAGAAGGGAACCAGTGGCCCCAGAACCTCCTCCAGATGATGTAAAGGAGCCTCCTGCTCATTCCAAGGAAACAGAAGATAAGGTACCTGTTCCAGTTGTAGTAAAAGAAGACAGCAAAGGTGAGGCAAAGGCTGAAGTGAGAGCAGGGAAAGAAAAAGAAGAGACACTCCACCCAGATGCTATCAAGAAGGAGGAAAAAGAAGGAAGGGAAGAGAGTGAAGGAGTAGAGCAAAAACAAGCAGAATTGCTGGAAAAGATTGAGGTGCAGCACAAGGAACAGCAGCAAATTCTGGCCGAGCAAAAACAAATTCTTCAAGAGTTGAAGGATCAGAAGGCCAAGCAGGAACAGGAACAGAAGAGACAAGAAGAGGAAAGCAAACCTGCAATTGTAGGTAGCCCAGATGTTAATGGTTTGGCTGGTATGGTGAAGGATGAAACAGTAGGGAAAGTAGCTCTTGGTAACTTAGCATCTGGTGGTAATGTTAAGATGTTAAATACTGGTGACCTGAATGGCCATAGTTATCAGAATAATGTACCCATTGTACAACAACAACAACAAGTGAGTATTGTTCCTGACCAACCTGCTATACCACCACTACAACAACAAGTTATCAAAACAGTACATGTACCTGTACCTGGTCAAGGTCTTCCACTCCAAGCTGTTCCTAGTCCAGTTGCCCAAGCTGTTTCAGGTCCAGTTCCCCAAGTTGTTCAAGGCCAAGCTGGTCAAGTTCAAGTTCAAGGCCAAGCTGTTCAAGCTGGTCAAGTTCAAGGCCAAGCTGTTCAAGTTGGTCAAGGTCAAGTTCAAGGCCAAGTTGGTCAAGTTCAAGGTCAAGCTGGTCAAGTTGTTCAAAGTCAAGTTCAAGGCCAAGCTGGTCAAGTTGTTCAAAGTCAAGTTCAAGGCCAAGCTGGTCAAGTTGTTCAAAGTCAAGTTCAAGGCCAAGCTGGTCAAGTTGTTCAAAGTCAAGTTCAAGGCCAAGCTGGTCAAGTTGTTCAAAGTCAAGTTCAAGGCCAAGCTGGTCAAGTTGTTCAAAGTCAAGTTCAAGGCCAAGCTGGTCAAGTTGTTCAAAGTCAAGTTCAAGGCCAAGTTGGTCAAAGTCAAGTTGGTCAAAGTCAAGTTCAAGGTCAAGCTGGTCAAGTTCAAGGCCAAGCTGGTCAAGTTCAAGGTCAAGCTGGTCAAGTTCAAGGCCAAGCTGGTCAAGTTCAAGGTCAAGCTGGTCAAGTTCAAGGCCAAGCTGGTCAAGTTCAAGGCCAAGTTGGTCAAAGTCAAGTTCAAGGCCAAGCTGGTCAAGTTCAAGGCCAAGCTGGTCAAGGTCAAGTTCAAGGTCAAACTGGTCAAGTTGTTCAAGGTCAAACTGGTCAAATTCAAGGTCAAGCTGGTCAAGCTCAAGGTCAAGCTGGTCAAAGTCAAGCTGGCCAAGCTGGCCAAATTGTTTCAGGTCAACTTGCCCAAATTGCTCAAAGTCAAGTTGGCCTGGTGCCACTCCACGCTGGTCAAATTCCTGTCCAAATTGTTCCAGTTCATACTGGCCCAGATGTTCCAGCTCAATCTGCCCCAGTTGTTCCTGTCCAACCTGAAGCCCAAGCTTTACCAGTAGCATCAGTCCAATATCTACCAGGTCCTGTTCAGGGTTTATCAGGTCAAGGTAACATTGTTGCTTCCCCAGCAGAAGTTGTTGTGTCACAACAGGCACCTCAAAACCCTCTTCCTAACTATCCATCTGGTGGCAGGCAAGCTGACCAGGGACATAAAGCACCACCATCTGACATTAATCATCAGCAGTATAAAACCCACAAGGAAGACAAAAACCAACCCATAAAGAAAGCCAATCAACCTAAGAAAAGTGCATCACAGGGCCAGCAGGTGGCAGGGGATATTCCTCAACAATCCAAAGACCGTAAAGTTTCTCCAACTGTAGAGAACAAACAGAGAGATAAGAAGCAGTCCAAAAAGAATACTGCAGTTAAGAAGAAAGCCAAGCACGATGAGGAGAGGCGCAAACGGGAGGCCGGTGATGAAATTATTACCCCTGAAAATACTAACTTGAAAATTGATATCGGTGTTAATCCAGAGAAAAACTCTGACCTACAGAACAAAGATTTCATTGAAGTTGAGTTTGCAGATATTGAAGTGCCAAAATTAGAATTCCCAAAACTTGACCTGCAGAGAGTTGAGTCCCCAATTGTGGATGTTCCCAATAGTAACCTCCTCAACAAAGACATGTCCAAAGGTGAGGGACAGGATGTGGCATACGACACCCGTCACTTACTGTGGACTGGACGTAGCCGAAGGAAGAAGAAAAGAAATGACCGAGGCAGGGATGACTATTACTGGGATGAAACCTAGGATTGTCCTTCAAGTAGTGAGTGGGTTTTTAGACATTCAAAACACTTCAGATGGTGGAATAACTGCAGTTAGATTTGTGGTATGCAATACTTAAGCATGTTCAGAACCCAACATTGAGTTCTAAAGAAAGAAGGATAAGATACATGAAAGTTACTATTTTGGCTGAGTGTGTTTGAGGTATCACAACACATTTATTAATAAATGGAAATACTCACACCTATACCTGCTGCATCTCTTCTCAGGAATACTTGTCTTTACATCACTACACAGAGGAGATACTTAACATTACATTGGCCTTAACAACTGATCTCCCTAGGATGAAGATGGATGGTTCCTTAGTGAGGGAGTAGTGGTGCATACATACACTAACAAAAAACTCATGGTGTGCCATGACCAGTTCCATGATTTTTTGTTCTTAGGAGAGAGTGAGGTTCCAACTGTATTGATGAGGATGTGTACTTGATGTGATGAAGCAGTAATGAATTGTGTTATTTCATACAGATCCAGACTTGATACAAGTTCAGTCCACACAATATACTTCTACTTAACAGTGTTAGTGCAGGAGGTTGTCTTGGGAAGGGGACCATACCCACATCAGCACTGGGTACTTACTTCCAGATTACCCAGCTGTTGTTAAGAGATGCTCACCATGTTTTCTCCTCCAAGAGTTTGTTCAAAACCATACAGTCAATTTGCAGTACATCTTATGGTATTGTGAATGTTTAGTATATCATGTACTGTACATATAGAGGTATGGTCTAATGGAAATTAGAGAATGAAAGGACATAATATCAATGATAGGAAGAAAGAGATCAGAATATTGGGTGTACAGGACATTACAACTAACTAAATTAAATTGTTCCATGTGACTGTTTCTTTTTAATTGTTCATTTTCTTGTATCATCTTCGTGCCACATGACTTTTCAAACTTGGTGTTAGTTTTTTGTTATACGTACTGTGTTATTATTAATATTATGAATACTTATTGTAAACAATGAATGTTCCTTGTCTCCAGGGCTGATTCACCTCACTACTTTTCCTGTATTCATGTATGTTGCCTATACGTTTCCTGTTATGGTCTTTGTTCCCTCAGTTGTATATCTTCCCTCATATTGTACCCTTGTATTTTATGACAGTCACCTCCCACAATATATGTCTACATCCTCAAAATTCATCTTGAATACAGGAACGTGTGGGTTGGAGCTCAGATTTTCATGGGCTTGAATCTGGGAGCACATGTGAGTGTGACCCATTTCACTGGGTACTGTGTCTCTTTCAGAATTCTGCTTACAGTTTTCACCTTTGGCCCTGGAGTCCCCATCCCTCAAAAGAAGAGAAAGTGAGGTATTGATGATGACGATGACTTACTGTACCTCTCTATTGTGCTTTTGTTCTTTGTTCCATGTACCTTTTTGTTATGTGTCATCCAACCAAGTATCACCTGCTTTTCATGGCTTGGTACTAGTTCGTCATCATTGTATTAATTAGTTTTCTTCTAGCCTCAGCCAAAAATGGAGTCCTGTACTGTACGGTATTGGTGTATTTGTTTGTGTTGTGTCCCATGTGTGTGTTTCTTTATTATGTGCCTATTTGATGTTTTTATTTTGTATCCTGTACCCCATGTGTGTTGGCCATACTCATTGTGTATATATCCTCATGTCTTCATTACACTAATTTTATTCCATGTGCCAGTCCCTCATTTATTTGTCTGTTTTCTTGTACTGTCTTTGTATCTAATGCCCAATGTGGTCTGGTTCTATATTTGTTCTGCATTATTGAACTGAATTTGGTTTGTTTAGGCTATACTGTACCTGTTCACTCACTCTTCCAAAGTTTTATCCCTAACTTAAGGTCAGAAGCATTTGAAAATTAACATTGTGGCTCAAGTTTTCTCAAGACTTAGATTTTTCTTCCATGTGTCAAGTTACATGAAGCCAATGACATTCAAACTTTTTGTTATTAGTTAGTCAACATTAGTCTTCGATATTGCTGTATTAGTGAGAATTATTTTGTATACTGTATACTGATAGTGCTTATTTTCTATCATGTGGGCTAGTCAGGTAAGCTTAATTTGTAACCATACGTATCATAGTGTAAGCACAAACTGTACATAGTGTTATTCTTGTCATATGTATATTTGTTTGTCCTCTGTGCTAGACAGTGGTGATATACCATTTTGTGTTATGTTCACATTCAGGAAAGTAATGTACAGAAATGAATAATATAATACTGTAGCATCTTATTTCTTTTCTGTATATAACATTAGAATCAGCATTCATGACAGTGATTTATATGATTATACAGTACAGTTTCCACACTGGAATACAATACAGTAAACTCTTCATCAACAGTCAAAATAGTAGGAGGAGTAGCTCTTATTATTTATCTGTTTTCCTGGCAAATAGAAGTCTGAGTTATGGAGAGTTTTACTAGTATTTGCAGTTGCTTAACAATTGACACTTTGATCAGTTTGAAATATACTGTCCTGTAAAGATACTGTAGTTGAAAGTTAAGAAGAGTTATTTTAATGAAGAGGTCAGTACAGTACAGTAGTTACCCACTGGTATAAGATAGGGTAAATCTCAGGCCTTGTACAGTACTACCAAGTGAATTAATTAAGGGAAAAATATAAAGAAACCAGATGCATTTATGTCTCAGCTTTGGATATTGAATAGCTAATGTACTGTCTGTGAAGTAAGCCCTACTGTATGTGATGGTTTGTTGTGTTTTTTTTACAATGGAGGCCATAATAATATGTCAAAAACTGTACATACATATTTTAACAATGAATAACACACATTACCCTCATTTGTATTCTTTATAGATTTAGTCTTTATTGCATTTTTTGAGATGATGCTGTGGGATCAGGGATGTTGTCATTGCTGTATTGAATAGTTTTATATTTTTATTTACTGTACTGTATAATTTTTTATGCGAGAAGCTATATGAAGGAAACCTGTGTTGAACTGCATTTGTGTTTTATTATTTTGTGGTTAGAATAAAAATGTGAACAGAAATTTGGAAAATGTGTACCACATGTTTGTATTTAATAACCTTCTTTTGATGATATTGCAGGCAGCACTGCACCAGGATAAACAGAGAAAGGATTTTGGCCTCACCATTTTCTACCTATCCCTTTGGCTTGATTCATTGTTTCGGTTGTGCTCTCTTTCAACTGAGGGATGTTGGTAAGTTGTCGAAAGAATTCTCCTACTCTATACAGCCTGGTATTCATTTAGTTTTATTAGTATATCAAACTTTACACATGGTTTAAAATCAGACCTGGTGGAACTTGAAGCTGCCACAGGTTGTCCAGTCTTATTCAATGCCTTAGGTTGTTAATGTGACTAAAGGTATTCTGATATTGCCTTGTGCTTATGCTCAAGAAAAGTAGCCACTCTTGTCCACCACATAGCAAGATCAGAACAGGCAAATTACTGGACGTGTTACATAACAGAACCAGTGGAATAGTAAAGTTACCCCTCATTGCCACCATCTTTAATAAGGCCATCAGTTTGGCTTATTTGTATAGTACATTGCGAGGGTAACTCAACGAGATCAACCAACGCCTCGTGCACATAATCATATTATACCTTTCCTTTTTCTCAGGACACATAATACATATGTTGTCATTTTCTACTTGGTTATTGATGTAAGCTTAACCAGTTTTCGTTTTCTTCCTCCCTGATAATTGTCTACAATACAGTGTACAGTATTGAGAGAACCCTAATCCTGGCCATATGATAGTACAATAACCACTAGCTGTTGTATGAAATTGCAACATTCATTGTTTCAACCCAAGAACTCGTCAGGGCATAACTGTTAAAGGGTTCATTTCTTGTTCGAGTCCGCAAAAATCTCTGAGAAAATCAAGGTTTGACGAGATATGTAGTATTTGTCCAAAAATGTATATATATATATATATAAAAAAAAATGGTCAGAGAACCTTCTAATATATAACCACGTTGCCAGTTTTGAGGTCCACTATAACATGGTTAAAATTTTATACACATCGATCTACTGTACACATCCTATTTTCTATGTAATAAAGAGGTACATACGTGGCTATTCAAGAACATGATCATACCATTCTCTAAGTAGGCGATAGCCACCTAAATTAATTTAACAGATTCATACATATAGAAATTTTTGCGCAACAGATGTTATGGTATATGCACTATGAGGAAATGTGAAGCAGATTTTGATAAAACATAGTGATATACAGAAAGTTTTATTTACAAAGCCAACTGCGCACCTATTTATTTCGTGGTTCATTACATTAATTTACATTTAATTATAGTACTCGGTAATATTACATATATTCCAATACAGATGTTTGGTGTAAAACTTCTTAAGCTATGAGCATATTCTATAATTATATTTGTATTGTAAAAACGCAACGCAGGCCTGAAACACTGGGACCACAATAAATGGCCTTCATCTTACTAGCCTCGCATCCTACTCATTTCACATTTTGCCATGATTTCCGCTGTTTATATTCCCGTAAAGTTTCATTATGATGTAAATATAAGTATGAGCTCAAGTATGATTGTATTATAACTTTACTTACTTTACATTCTGTCAAAATATTCCATGTAAGAATTGTACTAGTGTAACCTTGCCCTTTGACATGAGCATTGGGTATTTGAATAGACCGCCATACTTTAGTAACTTCATTTAATAATATGTTTATATCTATCTAATTTGTCCACTTTATCGATAGTAGGCAGCATAGAGAGGTCTTCATATTTATTACATGCATTTTTATGAATAAATAATGGGTCTCAGAAGATGTTTTTGAGATTTAGGAAAACTCTTGTTCAGACTGTGATTTTAAGGATTATTGGAATGTGCAAAGTGAAAATGGCGACGGGCAGTGGAAGGTGTAGCGTAGAGCCCCCAGTATTTGGTAGCCAGACTGGTCAGGACCCCATTAAGGCACTGTACCCTATGGTGAATGAGGAGGAAACACCACTACCCAGGTGTTGGAGCAGTAAAGACAAGTACAGCTTTATTGGACTCTCACAAAACAACCTTAGAGTACACTACAAGGGTGAGTGAGGTGACAGAGCTCTTTGTTTATATTCTAATTTCCCTTGACACAGCTGTTTGGTTGATAGGTTCACACGATGATTGAAGTGGTGGAAGACAGACGAGACCTTCACCTGCCTACTGCCGGGGGTTAGGGACCAGGGACAGTGGGTTGGAGTCCCTAAATAGGCCACTGATGGAAGGGGGTCGAGTTCTTTGTTTGTGTTTTTGGTGGCGATCAGCTGATTGGTGTGGACCCCCTTGCCCTACCCCCCTAAACCATACCCTGGGGGGGATTAGGGGGGGGTTATGTATGGAATGAGGGTTAGAATACACATACATACTCTGATGATCATAATAATACACATTTGTTATTTTATAGTTGGTCAATTTTCGTATCTCGTATTCATCCATGTTCGTCCATCACCCTCTTTCTTCATCCACCATTTGATTAATAGTTTGTGTTGGTTGGTTTCTTATTCATCCAACTCCCTCTTCATCCATCATTTAAGAGTTCGTTTTGGTTGATCTTGTATTCATCCATCACCCTCTTTTTTTCATCCATTTAAGAGTTCGTTTTGGTTGGTCTTGTATTCATCCATCACCCTCTTTTTTCATCCACCATTTAAGACTTAGTTTGGGTTGGTTTAGTTGTGGTTGGACCTTTACTGTGTGTGTTCCTTGTCTTAGGAGATCTTATTAACTCATCATTCACCTGCATCAAACTCTTATGGTACATTATTACCCATACACCTCTTTCTTTTGTTGAACTTGAACACAAACATACCAAACTCTTGCTATTGGTTTTGGCTACTACATCTCTACCCTTGCTCTTGTCTACATCACTAATCTTCACCCATGCTGCACTGATATTTATATAATTTCTCTCTTTTATTAAACTTGTATTACCTGATGCAGTATAACTGCATAATTGAATCAGATTCAGATGGTATTTATTTGTTGTTACTATGTTTTGGATAATTTAAAGAAATTTTCAGATAATCAGTTTTCATAAAATAGAGGAAAATAGTTTCACTCTATTGCTCTGTCAAAATCATACCTGAATTAACTTGATGTCACAGCCAGCAACATGAGTTGCAGAAATTCACCAAACAGCAATGCCAAAAGATTGACATATTTAAAGTTGAAATTCTGTGGTCTGACATACCCATATTTCACCTTGTGTAACAAGGAAAGTTACCGGTAGAATTTATTATTAATAAAACTTCCTTGAATTTTTTTTATAATCTAATAACTTTCTGCAGTCACAAAGCTCATCTTTGGTAAAAGGTTTAATATACTGTACACACAACTTTTTAAAATAAACACTCAACTTTTTGTGTAAGCCTGCTAACACACACAAACAGAGCAAGAAGCATACCAGAAACTTCCTTGGAGGAGGTAATAAATCCAGTACATGTGGGGATTTACCCTCATGTGAAACTTAAAATATAATTATCTATTTGGAGTACAGATAGTTTATCTAAGTAGGTAAATGATAACAGTTGAGTATGAGTGTTCATTAGTACATTGGGATAACCATTGCTTCACTAGGATACTTTTAACCAGTAGACAGTAGCTTATTTTCACTAACTCAGTTGGTGTGAATCAGGTAAGCATATTAGTATATGTTAGTAGGCTTGTATAGATCTGTAAACAGTATTTGTGTGAGTTAGATAGTAGTGTAGGTTAGTAGGTAAGTTAGTGTGTGTTAGTGATTAGGGTGGACTACTGGTTAGTGTGGGTCTGTAATTTAATATATGGATGAATTTGGTTGCTGAGGTCAGAATAGTGTTAAGTCAAGAGGTTGTTGTTGAAGTTCCTCAAGCTGTCTGGCCGAGCAGCTCCGAGTCAAGAGGTTAGTGGTCATTGTTGTTGTTGTTGAAGTTCCTTAAGCTGTCTGGCCGAGCAGCCCCGAGCTCCTGAGGAAGGCCATGGCGTAAACCGGGCTTTCCCACAGTGCCTCAGTGAGTGTATGTTGTGTTGTTGGTGAGTGTGGTTGTATACATTGCAGTCTTTCATAATGTGTTTAATAGAATGGTTATAGTAATGCGGGTCAGTAGGTTAGTGGCCAGGAAGAGATAATATGGGTTAGCATAGGTCATAGTTAGTGACAAAGTTAGTGTAATTCATTAGGATAAGTAATCAGGTTGTCTTTATGTTAGTGGTCAGCTTAATATAGACCTGTAGAGTAGTGTCAGGTTAGTGTAAGTAAGGCTGAGGCTAGTCTGACTCGTTAAGCTATTTCATGTTAGTGTTTGTAAGTTATGAGGTTAGTTGCTCATTTCAGAATAGTGCAAGTCAGTAGTTAGTGGTCAGGATGTATAGTTAGTGAAATAGATCCGAGTCAGTAGATAAGAGATCAGATTATTTTGTCATTTAATGGTTTGTGGTTGGGTTAGTGTGGGTCAGGCAGTTAGTGTAGGTTAGTGTGTCAGTAGAATAGTACAGTAGTCGGGTTAGTGAACGATGATAGTTAAAGATGTATGAAGGTGGAGGAATAAATGAAATACAAGGTTAGTTAGGAAGGATGAAAGGAAGACTGAGAAGCAGAGTGGAAGGGAAAAAGGAGTAAAGAAGGTGAAAATTATGAAAATGGAAATAATAGGAGGAAGTGTAGATTAGTACCTATTCTTTGTTGATATAATTATATATATTTAGTCTCCATGTATTACAAAAGTGGAAGGCAATTGATACTAACCTTCATAATTTCAGGTCATGGGAAGAATCACAAAGATGCTGCAAGTGTTCGTGCCACTCATCCCATACCAGCAGCCTGTGGACTCTACTATTATGAGGTCAAGATTGTCAGTAAAGGCAGAGATGGGTAAGTGTCAGATGAGGATAGGGAATACATGTAAAATAAAATAAGATACACATTTGTTTAATTTGTAACATTATGAGTGCTTGTGAGACATTCTGATATTTTTGTGAGTGTTGTTAAAGGAGTAATTATTGTATCGGGCCAGTCCCAGTTAAATGACAAACAACACAACCTTACAAGTATCATCTTTACCAACTATTTAAATTTGTGTGGGAGTGATACTGCAGGGAAGATATGGAGTAAGCAGAACTGTACTTATAACTATGTAATGTAAAGATGTATTTTTTTTTTTCAACAGCAGTTTTATTTTCTTCCTTACTTTACAGGTACATGGGCATTGGGTTGTCCTCACAGGGTGTAAACATGAACAGACTGCCAGGGTGGGACAAGAATTCATTTGGTTACCACGGTGATGATGGCCACTCATTTTGTTCTTCTGGCAGTGGTCATCCATATGGACCTACATTTACCACAGGTATGACTTTGTGTATTAGTGGGCAGATTACCTGTTATTCTAAGTGTTGCAGTAGAAACTGACTCGGTCATTTTATTTGAAATGTTTGAAAGAAAGATCAAAGCAGAACTCAACTGTTTGTTAGCTCATTTGAAGGTTCACAACTGTGTTAATTGTATGTACAATTCTTTCATATTAAAAAAAATTGGCTATTAAAATGTAATAATAGATCGCCCAGCTAACTATAAAATATGAGTGAAGTAAATTTTCACTGTTGATCATAGAAAGTTTGAACCCCAGGTGATGTGATTGGATGTGGGATCAACCTTATCGACAACGTGTGCTTCTACACCAAGAACGGTCACTACTTAGGTGTTGCCTTCACAGATCTCCCCGTAAGTCATCTTTTTTTCATTATTTGTTCCCAGTTTATGAGTCCTAGCATCATCAGCTTTACACTTCAGTATAGATTTTATTGATGATATACAACTAAGACTGCTGTATAATAAAACCCCTTTGAGAAATTACTAGGGACATCCAGAAACAGTGACTATAGATTTGTATAAAACGGTCCTTGGCTGAGATGTTAGAAATATGGTCTGTATCAGTTTCATAGATTATCCAGATTTTTTTATATATTTGTTTTTGCTCTGCAGCCCCAGTTATACCCAACGGTGGGGCTACAAACACCAGGGGAAGTGGTAGATGCAAACTTTGGTCAAGCACCATTTGTGTTTGATATTGGAGAAATGATGAGGGAGTTACAGTGTCGGGTCCGCACCACTATACAGGACTTCCCCGTCCCCGACACACACGGCCAGTGGCAGACCATGTTGCACAGGTATGTAATGACACAACATAGTTTTGAACATAATCAGGGAGTACAAATCATAGTTTGGCCATACAAAGATAGTGGAAGAGTATTGGTATTATATTTTCAAGTGTGTATACCACTGGTGCTCTTCAACCATCTTTTTATGTCTTTCGTGAGCTGCATATGATCATAACTGCCATTTGTGTTTTCTTGTCAAGCACACAATCAATTTGTTACTGTAGAGGCCCATACCCAACTGCATTGTTGATTTTTCCAGAATGGTTTCAACATATCTGGTGCATCATGGTTATTGTGCCACAGCAGAAGCCTTTGCCAGATCCACTAGTCAAGACTTTGATGAGGAGTTGACCTCGATAAAAAACAGACAAAGTGAGTGACTAGCATTGGTGATAATTTTATTAAAACAGAATGATAGAAGGTAGTATTGTACAGGTATGATGGAAAAAAGGAAAGAGAACCTACTACTGGCCCAGACTTTCATATGGCAGGAAACACGTACAGGAAATCAGTGTTTCAGTCGGCTATACTCAAAAGCCAATTTTATACAATGTCCCAAATTACGTTATGCCTCAGATAATTTGGAGTGTCCATTTACCGAGTGTGGTTCTTCAACAGAGATCCAGAAGTTGGTGCTGGGTGGACGTATGGGTGAGGCGATAGAGACAGTACAGCAGTTGTATCCTGGACTTCTCGAAAACAACCACAACCTTCTATTTATGTTGAAGGTCAGCATATCCTCTGTTCTTGCTTTATTATCTTGATATTGCAGTGGATTTTGTAGTAATGTTTTTACCTTCAATTTTTTATTACTTACACATTTGCTTACTTACTTACACATTTGCTTCCATTCCCAGGTGCGTCAGTTTATCGAGATGGTTAATGGTACAGACACAGAGGTACGAGGCATCTCCCGGTCACCGCCAAGGCCGCCTCCCTCCACATCCCCACCCTGCTGGTCTAATGGCAGGACCCCAGACCCACTCCCAGGTGAGTTGTAATATAATGAGAGTGAAAATGTTCAAAAATATCTTCATGGTGAAATAGGATTAACACTGCCTCTTACACTCAGATGTTAGTCATTTTTCTTCAATTCAGTGCTTTTATCACATATTATTATAATTACATGTACTATAGTTTATTCTCAGGTGGGTTGAATGTATTGTTTGTGTTCTTTTATAAATGTGTTTCTTGCTTGGAAAAATATATTTTTGTCTGCCATTGTGCATATTCTTCAAGTTGATTACATTTGTTAACAGGTACATCATGTTCAGCGGGCTCCTCCACCACCACCACTTCCACCACACCTGTCATCCAGCAACACACCTCTGTCATCCAGTCCACCAAGAGTGTTATAGGGGGTTCATCTTCTTCAGGGGGAGGGTTGAGTAGCACTGCCACCACCACCACCACTACTACTAGTACTAGTACCACCACAACCACCACCACAGAAGAGCTCAACCAGCGCAACAGTGCCCAGGACCACTGCCCTGGTAGCCCTGCCACTACCACCAGCGCCACCAATGGAGCCACTCCAGTTATCCACCCACCACCACCCACATCCAATACTTCATCATCATCTTCGTCATCCTCCTCTTCATCCAACCTACAAGACAGTGACACAGAGATGGAGTGTGTGGAGACCAACAACAGCAGCAACAGTAGTCATCTTCACACCAGTAGTACCCCACCTACTACTACTACCAATATCACACCCCAAGCCAGTAACTCTACCACCACCTCAAGCAGCAGAACAGTAACAGTACAGGACAGCATGTCTGTACACTCAGAGGCGGCACATAGCAATGGCTTCTCAAATGGCTTTTCCAGACATATTGATATGCAGGATGAATGTGAAGAGGCAATGGGTGAGTAGTTGTTGTTGAAGTTCCTCAAGCTGTCTAGCTGAGCAGTTAATCTATTAGATCATTATAATTGTAACCTGAACCCTAGGCATTGCAAGGCAGATCAGTTTTGAACCCTCCTGCATATGAGTGAAATCTGAAAACCTATGTATACATATATATTAATTAATAAAAGAGTAAATAGAAAATGGCCCATTGCAGAGGTTGAGAATAGCAGTGCGGGAGGTCGAAAGATGTGTGGAGGAAACCCTGCAGCGATAGAACGTATGCTAGCATTTGGACGGGAAGTACAGCACATGAGCCAAGTTCTACGTCGTGACCTGGGCAAAAATGACCACAACAAGAAGATTTTACAGGTGTTTATGATTCATTGTGTGGGTATGAAAGTTAGATATTGGTGAACTACAGTCCTGTATGCAAGATGTGTGAAGCTATTTTTATTTTTTAACAATTTCATTCATTCTGTGATAATACAGGATGATATAATAGACAGATTGAGTTTTTAATGGGGTTATGGTTGGAGAAGAAGAAAATGTACTCGTATGTGTTGGCACCACAACGAGACTTTTTAGGGAGGCAGGGGAATCTAGCTCAGAGGATATTGAATCATTATCAGGGATATTCGAAGTTATTGCGATACCTTTAGATTAATGGGGAAGAATTCTTTACTTTGTTTTAATTTGGCACTTCTTTTCTTTCTTTCTGGGCTTTAATGAGGAAACCTAATTTTATCCTAACATGTTCGTAGACAAGTGAAAAATAATGTAATGTACATGTAATGTGTACCTACTTTTAGCACTTTAGTTGCAACGATGATGATGACGACGAGTTGACGTCTAGGTGGGGTGTCTGGCCAGTCGTGGTGATGAGTAGCTCGCACACTAACACACTAGTAGTCGTTCTTGGAGTGAAGATGATGAATGTTGACTTGCCTTTTACGAGAGAATTTACGTAACAAGGTGTCAGCTTGGAGAATGGAGATGATGAAGTGATGACGTTGTCCTTACGAGAGAATTTACGTACAGGGACGCCTGGGGTAGTGATGATTGATTGTTGTGAAGTAGATGAGGTCCCGTTGTAGGTCTAGTTGCAGTTATGTTGAAGTAGGTGTCTTGTAGGTGATGAATTTGTGGTTTATCTCCCTCGTTTATAGAGGTCGTGAGAAGAAATTACCTGAGAGAAATTTACAAGTAAAATCTTCAACTTGTCCTTGAACTATGTTATTCACTGTACTCCCTGGAAGTCAACTCCTTTGCAATCTTGTTGTTGCAACCACTGCTGCCACCATAATGTACCAGTCCTGTTAGGCTTTAACTCGTTCAAGTTCTGGTAACTTATTTGTATTTGCTTCTTGGTACTTGTAGTCTTGTTATTATTATTAGTTAGTTAGTGTAGACGTGGGTGTTTTCTAAGGTAATTGACTTCACAGTTGTAACATGGAAAGTTCATTTATTTACACTTATATCTCTATACACACAGACAGGGAATGATATTGATGTGCTTCTTTTCTGATATAGTAGTGGTCTCTCTTGGCGAGACAAGTATATAATAGCCCTAAGGGAGCAAGTTTAAGAATCCTTTTTGTGTACACTCCTAATTCTTTAATCTTCAGATCCCATTCATGTTCATCAAAATTATAAAGTACATTGGTACAGGGAAGTGATATCCCCATCACCCACCATTCTACATTGTGCAGTCAGCCTCCTAAGGACCCCTTGAAAAATGAAAAATTGGGTATTGATGATGAGATATACTGTAAGTAAGAAGAACTCTGATATATTGAATCATAATATGTTGGTGTCTGGTATGTTTGTAACAGGATGCGTTTAGCCTACTAGCATACAACGATCCCTGGAGTAGTCCTGTGGGTTGGCAGCTGGATCCCCTACAGAGAGAACCTGTTTGCCAATCTCTAAACTCTGCAATATTAGGTAAGATCTTCATGAAGGTCAAATCTCCTCACAAGTAAGTGGAAGTGTCTCAGTACAGTTTGTGTGGCTTAAGTTTGGAGTACAGTATGCCTGGAACTCTAATCTCAAATTTATTTATGAGGATGGTGTTGTATCATATGTGAAAGAAGTTTTATGGGCCAACTGTAATTATAACCATGGGCTTAGTATCATGCTGCAAGGTCCCATTGTGGCCTCAGTGCTAAAACAAAAGTAATGAACAGAAACCTTGATTTGGGCGTTCAGATGGTACCACTGAATTAACAGCTGTCATCAATGTAGCACTCAAAATTACCCCAGGAGAATATCAATAACCACCACCATAGAATGGAAGCAAAATGGCCCAACAGAGAAAACTATTACAATGAACATAGGGCCCCAAATTTGGACAGTCATTGTGGGTATTTTCAGTATGGCTGCAAGTGCTTTAGCATTGAAAGTGATCTTGCTGTAGAGAGAGAAATTATATTTGGAAGCTGGTGTCCTGCACTCACTAATGAGATACTTAAATAATTTGCAGTAAAGACCAATTTTACACTCATCCAGGCTAGAATAATATTACCTGACAGACAATATTTTTTGCATGGAATGTTGCCATTAAGAGTATTTGAATTATGAGGGAAGCTAAGGTACTAGCTGATAACATAATTTGTGTTACAGAGTCTCATCAGTTGCCACGAAGACCACCTCTAGAGATCTGTGTAGCCCACACCCGGCAGCTCATAAACCTCATGTCCCGATCAGGCTTGGGGTCGTGTGCCTTCGCCAGTGTTGACTCTGTACTTGGCACTCCACAGTGACACTCCCTGCCATGCCCCTGCCCAGCCCTTACCCTCACAGTCCTTCCTTCCCTCTCTGCCTCCAGCCCTCGCCGCACACTCACCCTCCCTTCGTCTACAGTGTTCTCAGCAAAGTTCGCAGTGCATACTGTTTCAGGTGTTTGCAAGAGTCCTGGGTAGTTAATGGATACCTTGCCCAGAGGAGACTTGACTCTCTTGCCTCTTTGCCCTTTTTGAGTTAGCTTCAGCAACCTCTGTGTATGTGGGGCACTGAGTCAAGTTACCGTATGCTGAGTTTGACTTGCGTGGCAAATGTTTGTAAAGTGTACTCAGTAGTGATTTCTTGTGGGACATCTGTATAACAAGGTGTGCTCAGTAACTCTTATATTGCCTGACTTTCGTTTAACATGATCCACACTCGTGCCCACTGCTGGACCAGTTTGTGTGATCCTGGCTTGTGAGAAGGTACAGACAAACATTTGGAGGTTCTGCTGAGTTGAGCCTGTGGGGAGCCACGGAGCAGCGATGGGTAAATACTACACATGGCGGCAACTCAATCAGGTAGTCTTCATGGGTGTTGCAGGTTTTGTACATAGATTCTCTCCTGTTTCATCACTCACCTGACCACCAAGCTCAGAGATGCTACCATAGTGAAGCAAGTTTTTTAATAACATATGTGTACTCAGACTTTAATTGCTGCAATAACACATGTTAGGCAGTACAGTCTAGCTTTTATTCTTTTCTGTGGATCATTTCCTTCACAAAGGATGTGACAGCTGTAGATCTCTAAACTGGAAAATGGAATGTTGACCTTATTTTTACATTTTTTCACATTAATTTATTCCACACAGTTGTGATTATACCATTGTGTGACCTAGTTACTGGACTTTATTATGAAGATTGTCTTTACTTGCTCGCCTGGCGACCACGAGGTGGGGAGACGTCTTTGGTGTCGTACACCATTATTACTTCTCATATTTATTGAATTTTCATTTTTGCAGCATTTTATATCCTTCAGAAGAGGCAACTATGGAGCAATCTTGGAAGATTTTTTTTTTATTGTATGGAGATATATGATGAGTTAGCTGGAGTGATGGTAGGCACGAGTTGTTGTGTGTATAGGTCTGCAGTAACACCACTCCCATCTTACACTAGAGGGAAGAATGGATGTTGCCAGTAAATGAAATATATGACCACAATCCCCCGGACACTGTGCCTAGTTGGAGGAAATGAACACTACTGTCCAGATATAGAATGCTTGTTACTAGATTGGTGAAAAACCACACTTGCAAATAAAAAACTGTTGTAGCACTGAACTCTAGGATAAATCCATAGTTATAATTATGTTTGGAAGGGACATACTGGGAAGACAAAACAAAATACAGATATTTGGTGTTCCCAAAAACCTTAATAAGAAAGCTGGTATCCCTGACATGTTTACTGTAAGCATTAGTAAAAATGTGTGAATGAGAAATGTTTTTAGTAATGTCAATGAATAAGAAACTTTTTAATGTGATCCTAGGTTGGTCAGCTTTACAATATAAATGACCTAATTATTAATGGAATTCTGTTAAGAAGATAAGATGCTCACAGTGAATGGAAGATTACAGTATATACCAATTTTAGAAAACTGTCGCAAGAAACAAGTCTCACATTAGTGTGCCTGCTTTAGGGTACAGTTTTGTGGAATAATAGTTAAATAACCTTTTTGATTCATTTCTTCTTTTTATTTGGAGGAGGCATTAGCTGCAGACTGCCAACATTTTACTCTATTAACACCAATGTAAACTGATACTGTATAGTAGTTGAATGATGCCAGATGTGTATAAACATATTGAGGGAGAACTGAAGGCAGATATACCACAGTAGGTTAAAGAAGAGCATCACAGGTGTCGGGTTGATAACAATGTATAATACAGTGTGGTAGTGGAGTGAAGTCAGCTTTGAATTTCTATGCCATTTTAGAAATTTTTAAGTGGTATGAAGTGTACAATACAGATGTAATGTTAAAAAGTTAGAACACAGAATGTGGTAACATGTAGTTTGTTCATGACTATTATTTTAATAATCCAATCTTGGTTATGAATATTGGTGTAACAGCAGAAACGGTATTCCATATGTTTTTCTGTACTAGTGTTGAGGTATATAATTTTGTGTCTGGGAGTTGTGGTAACCAGACTCGGTACAGAACCATAGTCCATTTTTTTTCTTAGCTGACTGTACTTGGCTGTGCCCCTTGTATCTCAAAAGTTCATACATAATGCTTCATTAATATCTATATATCACACCTAGATCTATATACATACTCTACTGTATAATACTTAATAAATGATGTCCAGTTCAGGATCACTACTGTGCTGTACGAGTATGTGCCAATTGAGCTGCAAAGGAGTGAGAGCTTATTTACCAAGTACAGTACTGTCAGCTGAAAAATAATGAGACTGTGATGTTGCCAGGCATAACAAAGAATAAAAAGAAACACTGTAATAGCTAAATTCACGGAGTTCATAGTTATTTGTGATGAGCTCATCCCACAAACAAGAGTATAAGAATGATTTGCTCTTAGTATGAATGAGCTACTCCTCCTATCCATGTTCTTCCTTCAAGGTTCACTACATCTCCCTGTATTCTTCTGTATCAGCATTTGACCCCGGCTGTTGTTCTGTCATTAGTGTCAGGCAATTAATGTGTCCGTTGCAGAATGGGCGTATGACAATTATGAGGGTCTGTGAATTGGGCACCAGTGTCTTTAATAGTTCAGACACAGTTACCATTTTTGTGTTACCCTCATTAATAATTTGTCCTGGTGCAGTCACATGTTACAACAACATAAACAAAGATTAGCTTGCTTTATTTCTACTTTCCTTTCAATGAAGTAAGATTTTATTTTTATTTTTTTTACTGGACAATAAAAGAGGGTGGAGGTGCAGAGAGTGAGAGATGGGAGGGTTAGTATCCAGTTTGGAACTTTCCCACTAGATTGTGAATTGCAACACAGCACACATGTACTCTAGTGTGAAAGTATGAGATGTGTTCAGAATAGTGAATTCATGGAAGAGCTTTATTATTACTGTATTATTATTATTATTGTTATTATAAGATTTCTCTTTTAGAATCCTTTCTCATGTTGTAGGCATTTTACTTTGGAATTGAAGAAAAGATGTTTGTGTAGAGATGATAACGCTGCAAAACTGTAAAAAAAAAAATATTGTTGAAATTGTTTTCATTAAAGATAGTTTTGGATAAGTTGATATTGACTACCATTTTTTGTCTCCCTCAAAGGTGCTCATACAATATGTTCATGAGGAGCTCATACTTAAAATGTTGAAAAAAATGGCAGTTCGTTTTGACTGTCACTAAATGTACGGTAGTATCCCAGTGGGCACAAATTGTACTTTTCTCAGCATTTTGCTCGTGAATGGCACTCGGAGGAAGCTGTCAAACATGTACTGTACGTCAGTTTTGGTGGGACTTTACTAGTTCTCAGTCAGTGTATTACACTTGATACAGTCGGTATCACTTGATATACAGTGTTAGTGTCAATACTAACAAGACAGGGTTGGGATAAATAGGCAGTACACCATCACTTGATGTTCTGTCAGGCTCTAGGTTCTGCTTTAACCTACTGTGGCTGTTTAGAGCAAGAAGAGTAAAGGTAGAAGATAACTCACATGTTAAAGATTTAGTTTTGTCCAAAACCTTATTAATAAGGCACTGATTGGTATACAAACTGAAGTGGATGACAATAGTGGCTGTTCTCCAGCAGTTTTACATTCAGGTTATACTTTCTTGTCCCAAGTTTCTTTTTCCCAACAGTTTTGGAAGTTTTGTTGGGACTGTACACATGGTAGGCTCAGTGGTCAGGAAAGAGGTACATTATGTGCATGTAGGTGAAGGATGAGGTTCTAGAGTCGAGTCTCTTAAGCTTGTAGTTTATAGAATATGAAGAGTTTGCTGCTATGAATTGTATAGTTTTTATACGAGACAGTGTATATGGTAGAGCACTATATACAGGATATGTATATATATATGTATATGGGAAATATATATATACATCCTGTACTGAGAGGGAGAAAAAGATAAGAGTAATAAATTACTATAGAGGTTGGAGGAACCCCAGTTATGTTACTTGGCATTGTTTATACTGAAGCAGCAGGGGTCACCCAAAAGTAACTCTTCTACTGTTCATATCTTTGACTGGATCATGTCAAAAGTAACTTGTCTCTCCCGTTTCATATCTTTAACTGGATCATGTCAAAAGTAACTTGTCTCTCTTTTCATATATTTAAATGGTCTTCAAATCCTTACAGCCTTCTCTGATGGAAGTTTTCTGTGTGTGTGTGTGTGTGTGTATGTGAAAGGTATTGGCTGCTGACAGTTATGTGAAGAGAAAATAAATATTTACTTGTGACAATTTTATGCTTTGGTAAGCCTTTTTAAACCATCTTAATGGTCCTCTAAAATATTTTAGCATTTCTTTTCACTACACATCTCAGCTTGGACACTTGTGGCTTGTCACCTTTATCACAGCACAGTTGTCTTTCAGTGACCCCTCTATGTATGTATGTATGTATGTATGTGTGCGTGTACTGTATACGTGACAGATACCAGACGGTCTTCCCAAAAGGAAACTAGACCTAAATGACAAGGTAGATTGAGAAACATTGGGTTATATGTATGACATGTTTGTTCTGCCACTATATAGGACCCTCTTGTTTCATGTGTATCCTGGTTATTTGCTCATTTTCACCCTTTTCAAACCAAAGGGTCTGGGTACTTTTTGGGGAGACTTTACATTGAACAAAGTAAAATGGAGTGGGAAGAATTAGCACAATGCTGGGTGGACAGGTGAAATGTCAAGTGTATCAAACATCAGCAAAGTTTCCTCTTGAAGGCGTGCATTTTTTCTTTGCAACAATTTAGTTGTCCTCGGAATCATGTGCATTACTTAGTCTAACTTTTTATTCAGGATTTGGTATGATAGATTTTATTGTTGATAAATATTTTTACTCAAATTTACTGGGTTATTCCAGACTAGGATGAGCGCAGTGATTAGTCAGCATTATTTCTGAAAGTTCTATATACAAATGACTAATTTTGAAATACTGTAGTTATATTGATAGTTTTGCAGTATTTTCAATATTGCCATTACAGATTAATAGACTTTGATAAGCAGGTGTATGTAAAAGCAAGATTAACTGCAAAAAATACATATTATCAAAGAATTACCATTTGTTTTAATTTTTTCCTACATAAATAAGCGTTTTATTTGTTGATGTTCCCCAAGTTGTCAAGTCGAGCAGCCTCAAGCCACATTAGGAAGACAGTGGCCTGGACCGACCTTTCCCACAAAGAATGTCCAGTACTGTATGTTGTGTTGGTGGTTGGTGTGGATGTGTGTAGTGCAGTTTTCCATCATGTGTTGGGTTACATCCTGAACAGATATCTGCAACAGTTTCATCCAGCATATTCAGGTAGGTTACAAGGCCTGGCCAGGTACAGTACACTTCAATACATCTGTAACATTTTCACAATACTTTATGAACATATAAAATGAACAGAGCCATGACTCTCAATTTGTGCATATACAGTATATAGTAAATGTGTCAATACTCATACATTCAATAGTCATTAATTGTCAAATACTGAAATTCAATGTGGCTTCAGGTGACCAATGTGATGCATAAAAAAAAATACAACAATTATACAAGACCAATATACCGTAGACAACTGAGGTGACATGTATGAACAGATACACATAACTATTGGTTCCTCCTTTTTATTAATTAAGGGAATCATATACTTTTGGTATATTGGAGAGCTACTGATTCCACCTTAATATGTTATTATAAAACAGGGCTAGATTAACTAAAAATAATGGTGTCCTGATGCTTGGAATAGTGTGGAGGCATCTGTGTTTACCCCAAATTTGCCAACACTACAGACGAAAGAAAAGAAGGAAGGAAGTAAGTGAAGAGAGAAGACAAAGGAGGAGAAAAGAAGGAAGTGAAAAGAGCGATCCATATAAAAAAAAGGAAGAAAGGAAAGAACACAAACGGAGGAAAAGAAATTAAAGTAGGCTACTGTACATCATTGAAAGAACTCGAGACATTCATATTATACCATAACACTTTATTCATTTAATAGTATAGTTAATTATAAAACAAGTACTGGGCACATTAATGTTTTTGCCTTCCAATATGGCCGCCATGGTGACCTCTCCTCCCCCCTCCCCCCAAGGTAGTGACGTCACAAGAGGTCATAGTGGTCACAACACAAGACGCCGGGGATGTAAACAAATAACACTTGTCTTTCCTGAGCGGCAAAGGGAGGTGGTGATGGAATGGTTACAGAAGCAGCAGCATATATTATTTCATACATCATTATTTTATCAACTAAGATTAATTAATAGTATAATCCTAATGTGTGAATTTAATGGGTAATACGCATAAAAATGTATTGTCTTAATTAAGAAATTATAATGTAATTTAGGTGGTGATGGAATGGGTAGAGAGAATCAGCAGCACATATTATTTCATACATCATTATTTTATCAACTAAAATTAATCAATAGTATAATCCTAATGTGTGAATTTAATAGGCAAAAGGCATAAAAGTTTATTGTCTTAAGCAATTATAATGTAATGGCGAGAAAACCCACTCTGGCTGCTGACTGAATAAAAATTGCTCAAAAGTAATAAATGGGAACATTTCTACCAGACGAAAAAAATATCAAGATGGTAAATATGCCATACTTATTATAAATTATCTTTATTCATGAGTAAACAGGAAATTCTTGAGGTAAAAGAAAAGGGGAAATAAATCAAATAATTAATGACGTTGAAGTTGGGGAAATAAATTTAGTAAAAAAAGCAGACTAGCTGACATTTATATTATTACTATATTATTATTATTATTATTATTATATTATTATTATATTATATTATTATTATTATTATAAAGAGTGACGTCATCCGCTGTACTCCTTCCAATGCTCGGGAAAATGTTGATAAAAAAAGTGACGCTGGTGAAGGAAGGAAGGACAAGTGAAGTGACAGGACAAGGAAAGAGAAGCAATAGTGGTAAATCATTCCTATTTTATCACTTTTAATGTGTTTAATGTTGTATTTGTGTTGATTATGGGTGTGTTGTAGACTGTGTTGATCATTTAAATAACTGGTAAACATTTGTATTGTTGGAAAATGGAAGGACTGGTGGGATGCGGGCGTTTTTATTGGTGTTTTTTTTTTATATTGTAGGAAAATGGAAGATCTGGAATGTAGGAAAATGGAAGGACTGGAATGCTGACGTCTTTTTATTTAACTTATTTATTGTAACTAGGAAAATGGAAGGACTGGAATGTAGGAAAATGGAAAGAATGGAATGCAACAGACGTATTATTTGTGTTTTTTTATTGTAGGAAAATGGAAGGACTGGAATGCTGACGTCTTTTTATTTGATTATTGTAGGAAAATGGAAGGACTGGAATGTAGGACAATGGAAAGACTGGAATGTTGATGTTATTATTTGGTTTTTATTGTAGGAAAATGGAAGGACTGGAATGATGACGTTTTTATATGTTTATTGTAAAATATAAAAGGACAGGAATGTAGGCATTTTTATTTGTTTATTATTGATAGCCTACATAGAGTTATGGGAAGTTGAGAATAAGGAGAAATGAGGTATTTACTCCATAAAGTTCATATTTTTAAAACTTGTGTAACGTTACTGGGTTGGTTTAATTTATGGTAGTGTTCTCTTGAATGTTTTCCTGGTGTGCTTTGCTGTTGTTGGAGTGTTTATAATCTTATTTATAGGTTAGGCCTACTTCCATAACACAAGTACAGTATATATACACCAAAATGTGATTATTTTTGTACTGGTATGTAGTTTGTGTTGTATAAAGGAGAGGTTCAGATCAGTTTACAGTTTATGTGTTTCACTTTAACTTAGGAGTTGAGAGTTGGTCAGGGTATTTTTGTTTAAGATAAGCTATAACCTTTATGATTGGAAACATAATGTAAGTTGATTATTCCAGATTAGAGAAGTGTGACTGAGTGAGATGGAAGAGGGTGTGTTGAGTCTCAAGTGGCGTGACCACCGCCCCACCTTCACCCGTACTCTAGCAGCACTACAGAAGAAGGTCAGTGGGTCTCCTTCATCTATATCAAGCAATGTAAATGCATCGGTACAATGTGTCTCAACAGATTCATAATAATTGTTAAAGTTGCAATTATGTTACATAATTGGAAAACAAATGAGATATAGATGTCTGAGAGATAGATTGAAGCAATAGCAATTGTTTTCACTGAGTGCTTTTATTTTTGCCTTATATGTGTGTTTCAGGGGTCGTACTGTGATGCTACACTGGCCTGTGATGGCCGGTTCTACCCTGTACATAAGCTGGTCTTGGGTACATGTAGTGAGTTCTTTCAACGCATGTTTGAAGTTGGGGAGAAACAGCAGATGATGGTGGTATTGGCAGACCTGTGCCATGAGGACCTGGAGGCTTTACTGGACTACATGTATATTGGGGAAGCCAACATCCTGCAGGGTGACCTTTCACGCTTTATGCGAGCAGCCGAGGCTCTCAAGATCAAGGGTCTGGCTGAGCCTGCAGAATCCAGCCCCAAGAGGGATAGTGGGGAGGGTAAGAGGTCACTGGGCACAAGGGATGACTCATGGGAACCTAAGAGGAGGAAGGAAAACACCACAAGTACCAACAAGTATAACACAAAGATCAACTTTGATGATGGTGGTGACAGAGACAAAGTCAGCTTTAGTGGCAGAGAACGAGGAGGTTGCCTAAGTCAAGGTGCTGAGATTGTATCCCCAGCACAATTGGCTGCTGTAGAATTGGCTGTAGACACACAAGCAGACACAGCAGCCTCACATCCTGATCAACACACACACCCCACTGCACAGTCAAGAGAGAAGGTGCACAATATCCAGTCTACGGTAAGATCCAAGTTTGTTGTGCGTTTGTAGGAGCAAAAGACATTGTAAGGGGGAGAGACGGATCAAATTTATAGTGTTGATGATAGATTGTATAGTAGAGGCTGGCCTGATACCATAAATGCATAAACAAAGAAATGTGCCAAAATCTGGAAGAGCAAAAAGAATCCATGAAATTCCTTGATTTACCCAGCACCATTGTGGTACTTTTTTCCGAGGCTGAGTTCTACCCATTTCAAAACTTTGTCTTGTAAAAGTTTATACTATGTTGTATATTGTATTTGAATTTTTGTTTTAGGATGAAAGTTGTATGTATGGTATAATAAATAGTTTTGCTTAATATTGATGTTCTTGTACAGGTGAAATACGAAGAGATCAATGTGAAGGAGGAGATGGAGGAGTGGCCAGGTGGTGATAGTGGTGGTGGTGGCGGTGGTAATGGTGAGGCAGACGAATCCAATCAAATGTATTGTACGCTTTCTGACCCCGGACTGGCTTACCTCACTGGACACACTTCCACACTTCACTCTGGTGCCCCAACTTCTCCCCCACACCACACACACCACACCCAGACACAGCCGGTAAGCAGACTTGTCATGTATTTTAAGAGAGGGAGTGCAAGTTAGATGCACAGTGTAGAAGTGAAGGGTGTATATTTGTGGTCTTTAGAGGTTATGTATAATATATGTTTCAGAAAAGAAACTTGTACATCATTGTGAAGCAAGATGTAGACTGATTTACAATACTGTACTGATATTTTCCCCAATATTATGGCAGGCGGTTGGTTGGGAGGGTGGTATTGGTTCAGAGTCTGCAGTCCACACCCAGTCCACTCCTCACAGGATGCATAGTCAGGTCAGTCCTCCTTTGTAGAAGTACTGTACAGTATTTTGTGATATGCAAAATGTGACATATTTTTCATATAATTTTGAGTTCCATGCTTGGATTTGCTTATGTAATCTTACAATTTTGCTGAATTTTGGTTAGGAGGTGGCAGAGAAATGATCTGCCCTCAAAATGTCTTTTCTAATCTCAGAATTATTATAAAACATAAGTTAACTTTAATTATTTGTGAGTGAATAAAGTTATCGATGGAGGCTGATTATCTGCTTAATTTTGGTAATTCAAACACTCTTATTTTTGCTTTCAGAGGAGAATGGGGAGGCCAACTTCAGAAATCTGGAGTCACTACTCAGTTGTGAGGAATGCAATGAAGACAGTAGTGTTCTGCAAATACTGTTCTCAGAAATACAGCCATCCCAATGCCACCAAAATGAAAATACACATTGTGAAGTGTGAGAGATGCCCCGGGGAGGTGAGACAACAGTTTAGTGGTGGAGTTAAACCTGATCTGGAGGCTCCTGAAGGGTCCACACTGAAGGTATTGGAGCCTGGAGCCCTAGCCTGGCAAACCAGACCCTCAGAGCTCAAAGTTCCTCAGCCAGTGTTTCCTAGAGTTGACCCTTCCTCATCTTAGCCAAAACCTATACCTGTTATTTAGTTGTATTGAATGTCATCCTACCATGTCATGTGTGTGCAGTGTAGAGTGTATATTGTGCAGAAGCTTGTTGGCTGCACTCTGTATTGTATGTGTCAACAAGGGTGCAGTGCTAAAGTCTCACCTGGCCATTCTCACAGTGTACTTTGGCACAAACCTTATATATTTTATTTCAACATCATAATTTACAATAAAATATAAAGCATAAAGTATATAATTTAGTAATGCCATTGTACATCTTTGGTGATATTTAGTTTTAGTTTGATTATTATACAGTATTTATTAGAATTTTATGGTAAAAAATTTTCAGAAAATTATGTTAGTACTGTTGATACAGATTACAGTACATAATTTTAGTAATGCCATTGTATATCTTTGGCAATATTTAATTTTATATTGACTATTACAGCATACAGATTTATTTATTAGATATTTATTCCAAAATTGTTTCAACAAATTTTGTAAACAATAAGGTGAATTTGTTATACAGTAATTGAGTTTGTGGAGGCACACTAAAGGTAGCACTGCATCCCTGTGAGTTATAGTTACTCTTGGTGTGTGTTTGGGTGTGTGAATGTGTAGGCATAACCAAGTAATCTACAGCTCTTTCAGCAAATAGTCTGTGTTATATAATATACTGTAAAGTACAGTCATGTTTCTGTTAATGCTCGAATTTGCTTCTGCAACCTTACTACATTAGACAAATATCATGTGAATTGGTCTTGAAAAGTCGCTCCTTTTTACACTGCAGCCCAAGGTCCATTTTCTTAACACCTTGTGGTGTAAAAGTTTTGGGTGCCCCCCTAATTAAAGTCAGTATAACATGTAAATTAATTCAACAGTATAAAGTAGAAAACAAATTTGGGAGGACTTGTGAGGAAAGGAGGGAAAGAAGCAATATTTGGTTGTGTTTGGAGAGAGTTGTCAATGTTCTGATCCACCCAGACAGTGATGGAACATTGTTCACTATGCAAGAACATTCATGGTGTTGACGATGGTGTGGTCCCGGGACGATGACTTTGTTGTTTGTCTACGTAATCTTCGTACTGGTGCCACGCCATCATAAACACCACGAATGTTCTTGCAAACGACCCATTGTAAGAGTAGTTGTGAATTGTTTACTTATCCAAGACAATTATAGGCCCAATGAGCATTTTGTTGGTGAATTGAAAGGTGTGTGATTTCTCCAAAGTGTGCCACAAAACATACTTCCAGTTTACCAACATGAAAATCTTCCCATAAGAAATCCTATGTCTGTTCTTTATGGTCACAAAAATGATACTGGACTTGGTTGAGTAAGAAGACAAGAGAAGAGAAAATGTTTCCCAATCTTATAACCTCCCACCCCCATGGCTTATAAAACAGTGATTTAGTAGTACTGTATAATGATGAATATGAGTACTAGGTTGAAGATAAATTGTATTTTTTAAATATTTTGGGTGTCTTTCAGATGTACATAATTATAGTATATGTATTAAAAATGTACTAAAAGAGCTTACACAGCTCCTAGGTAAGGTTATACATTCCTGCCGACTACAAAACTGGCTGGTACAGTTCTCTTCAGTCTCATATATATTACTGTATAACTTTTATTGTTAATCAGAAGCAGAGAGTGAACATGTGTGAAAAGGTTACTGGGGCGTATAGAAAGTGAACTTTAGTTATGGTCAGTAAACTTGCTTAGCAAACATAAAAGTATTCTGTAAACAATGAAAAGAAAACCCATACTGGCCCACAGAAGTTTATTACCAAACAGTTTCGGTGCCACCATCCTCAGTGGTCAAGACAAAATGATGAGAGGTACAAAACGCTCCAATATATGCAAAATGTGTGTGTGTGATTTCCTCCAGCCTATTCTGTAAACTTTTCCACAATTTGGTACCTATATGTAATTGGCAAAAACTCATCTGGATTTGTGTAATGTGGCTGTGTTATGTTTAGTGATATATCAATGAGGCAGTCATGTACTACATTACTATAAATATGATGATAAAGGGTTAATGGAAGGTTGTACAGTTGGCCACAGGAATTCTTACACACCCTATTATAGAAAGAGAGGTAATTATTCTGGAATTACTACAATAAATGGTGTACCAATTGATTCCAGGACTGAAAAACAACAAACCCAATAATAATGTTGTATTGCAGTTAAGTTGTCTAACATTTTCTATATGTTGTATGCCCTCAAAACCATCATCATGGCCAATAGTACTTTTGAGTTGCATGTGTAAGTAGATATGTGAGGGAGACTGTACTAAGCTGTGTTCACAATAGTAACACTGTACTTCCATGTTAATAAACTTAAATGCATATTGTGTTGGTTTCAAATGATCTCTACTACCGTACAGTATAAAAGTTGGCTGAAAAATATTGTTTGCACATATACTCTGACAGGTTTGGCTTCCATATCTGCCTTTGTTTCACTTCATATAACTTCATGTATTTTAAAGAGTGATCACGTGTGGTAACTTGGCTCATATTCAAGAACATTCGTCGTTTGTGCGATGGCGTGGTAACGGTATGACGGTTCTATTGTATTTCTATGGAGCCATCGTACCGATACCACACCATTGTATGCACCACGAATGTTCTTGAATATGGCCCCTTTTGTCATATCTCACGACTTCCCTCTAAATGGATATGATGCCACAATAATATATTCTAATTGTTGTACTGTATGCCTATAATGAAAACCTTTTAGGCCTACTGTATTATTGTGTTTCAGAGCGAGTAAAAATACTTTGGCATTTAAATATCACATGTTGCTTTCATGCAGTAGTAGTATTTCAACCAGTACATTAAACTAGTGTTTGCTCTTATAAAGTACAGGTAGATTGATGTAAGTAATTTGTTTCACTTGAGGTTAGTCAGGTTACCCTCCCAAGTTCCCAACTCAAGTTAGAGAAAACCAACTGAGAAATACCAGAGAAAACCTTTAACTTATGGAATAGCTATCATAGATTTTAACTTAACCATATTATCGTAAAGTTCGTTTTATCATTAGGTTTTAAGGTCACTGGGGGATTATCTCGTGCCTGTGATGATGATGCTACATTTTTCCGAAGATAATGTTCCTCTCCTACGACACTTCTATACGAACCTTATCATGGTTATCAGACAGCAGAAGAAATAAAACCCTACGATATCTGTGTCTTGTGAGTTGTTGTTATTTCATTGTTGTAAAATAGATATACACCATAACAATGTACAAAGAAAACGACCATATATCATCTACCTTACAGCCAGAATCTATAGTATTATATTATTATCCTTTATTCCATTACTGCATACAATATGTGACTGGAATCTATACTATTATTGTGTATTCCATTAATGCATACAACACTACAAGGCAATATATCGCATTCAGATCACTAGAGGTAATATTTAGGGCGTGTGAGTTAATATCCACCTGTTTAAATGCCTTGAGGTGAGCGGGGCGGGCATTATTATTGGAACCACTGGGCCTCGACAACACGTGCAGGGCCATGTGCCAATTCTACCTCAAAATGAATGCTATAAATACATTCCCTTTTACATATACTCAATGTAGAACCGTCAAATGATATATATGTAATAACTATATACATTCATAAGTGAGATTATATGTATGGATGGTTAAATAAATGAGGTTAAAGTGTAAGAAAAGCGGCAGCACTGGCACGGGGTGGAACAAGTGCACTGCCACACACTTGTCCTGTAGAGTCAGTTGTCCCCAACACTTGGTACGGGGAGGATGTGTTGACGTGCGGTTCAGTGCCATAGTGTGTCCTTCCACGGCATGTCACGCAGGAAGCAGAAATTCCCCGTACATCTAAAGAGTGAGTAGTGATGTGTAGTAGAATGGACATACGTGGGTGGTAGTGGGCGTCCAGGAACTCCTACTTATTATAGTGTTGTGTCTGTAGAGGAATGTTGTTTTGGGAGGTATCAGGTGGGGTGGTGGTAGTAGTAGTAGTAGTAGTAGTAGTGGTGGTAGTGGTAGTGATGTCTTTTGTGTACACTACTATAGTATATAATGAGTGTGTGAAGTGTTGTGTGTAACAGGTGCACATACGTTCAGCTCTACGGAGATGAAAACACTTATCAATTAAATTAGTACATTTTTTTGGTCAGGTGATAACTATTATTATGGTGATGTAATGATGGTGTGTTTATTGTTTATGATTACATGGTTTACTATATAGATAATTATGGTGATGGTATGCATGATAATGATATGAGTTATATTCATTTAGGTATGAAACTAAAATATGTGATGATAGAAACGTATGATGTGTAATACAGAAGGTTGTGCTCTACTTTCGTTTTGTGTACAGTTCGTTTCAGTATTCCCTGTACGCTATAATTATCACGATTATTATGAAGATGTAGGCATTGAATATACTGAAACAGATCAATTGGCTCGGGTAATTATGTAGCGCCTCTATTGTAGGTAGTTGTAAATTGGCAGGCTATAATATAACTGCTCACAATGTTATGTCACAAGGAATTGCTCAAAATCTCTCTCTCTCTCTCTCTCTCTGCCACCTATATCTCCCCCCTCTCCCCCAGACCCCAACTCCATGCCCCATCCCCATCTCCCCCCTCTCCCCCAGACCCCCTCCCCATCTCCCCCCTCTCCTCCCTGGTCGCTCGCCACTCGCCTCACCACCCTTGCCACTCACTGACCCCGACCCCATCACAAGTTACTCGCCTCACCCTTACCACTCACCCTGCTGGTCTCAGTGTGGCGGAAATATCAGGTGTCTATATAGTGAAGGAATGTTGGAGCAGTGAAGGAACAGCAAACTTCTACAGTCTAGTATGTATGTATCAATGGAAGGGAAAGGTCGCTGCGGAGTGATCTAATTTACGGCTTCATAATATTTCATTGTCTCTCACCAGTAAATTTAATTATAGTTTATATGTTAAGTATTGTCATTATATTACGAAACGCACAGTCATCAATTAAACTTGCCTTTGCTTTTCATGATGTAGCCTATTATTCTCCCGTTAAAACTCCGTACTACTGTTCCTTAAATAAGTTGCAGCAAGTTCAGCAACCCCAACCGGTAAGCTTAGATATTTTGCTACCGGTATTCTGTAAGACATTACATTTTGTACTGGAGAAACATTTGAGATGGGCTGCGTAGGCCTACTTATCAGAAGGTGCTTCATGTGTACTGGCCATGCTAATAGGTCCTCAAAGTCCTCATCAGTCATGTATGGATCCCAGGGGCTGTACAACAAGGCTCCCTGTCCCCTTAATTCCTCCCCCACGAATCACGAACGAACCCCTTCTTTGTGTTTGGGCAGCTCATAGTGTACACACCATATGCTGATGTCAAGGAACTGTAGCAGGGCAGCGTAGACAATAATCCTTACTTATCCATAATAATCATCCAGACCTTACATTGTACAACGATACAATTACTGTACTTGGAATTTCAGTTTACTGTACAATATATCTAGTTTTTATTTATTGGCTTAATATATATATAGTTGAATAAAGAACGTGAATTGAGTGTAAGGGGATCGAAGTGGTCGAGGAAGGTTTTCAGTGGAGAGATACGCAGTCAGTTTTAATATTACCCCAGAAATCCTCTAGACTGGGAGAAGAATGACATAGAGTGAAATGGATGCTGGGAAAACTGAAAGGTGAACTGAGTTCGTGTGCCTGGAGTCGTCAGGTAGCTATCATTCCCATCCACTCCCCCTCCCGCTCTACCTTCTACCTTTCTTTTCTTTCTCTTTTGTTTAAAAATTGTCTGCCCAGCTTCTTCCACCCTTCCCTCTTCCCACCTTCCTCCCAACCGTTGCCACATGCTTCATTAACTTAGCACGTTACAGCAACGTTTTTCTTCATCAAAACGTTACCTCATTCATCTGACAACATTGCTTTTGTTTACATGTGTCTGAGACCCACAACACTTGTGTTTGGTTACTGGAATGGTTGTTGTACATTTCCTAGGAATAAAAACACGTGCGTGATGTCCAGCCTCCCTTCTTCCCCCTCCTCTTTCTCTCCCTGCCTCCCTCCCTCCTTCCTCCAGCTATCCCCCCGCGTCTCTCCCCGAGGCATTCACAACGAACAAGTGCAACCAGGGGTGCCAACCGCTATCCCTGCACGTGCGTGGCTTGGTCTCCATTTAGGTCACTATTCTTCACTGTATTGGCTCAAAATTGTATTTGTGTATGGAGAAGTTGTTAGAGATGACGAGTGTGATGATAGAGACGTAATAGTAAAAGGAGGGCGAGGGTGTATGGGAAGGGTGTTGGCAGTCCCGGCTGAGTGATGGTATGTGTGCGTGTTGAGGTGGCCAACGCGCGCGCCTTGCCATCTCATACCCTCTCCAGTTGTGCTATTACTTTTAATGCTTCTCTCAGTGTATTATATTACTATATCCAACTTGATAAAGGAGTCTCATTGTTTATTGATTATCTTATTTCAAGATGATTGATATCCAGTACCTATAACTATGAGAAATTAATATTTTTTTTGTTTGAAGACCACGAGTTGGCAAGACGGAAAGATCTTCACTGTTGCGTCAATGTCCTGTGGTCCCCTGATCTGCCGCCGCCCACCATCCACCCTGTCCCTCCATCTCCTATTTCCTCAATTCTAAGGTTGATGCGAGTTGAGAATCAGAGGATGTGGGAACTTGTAGTGTGGTGTTAATTTTTTTTTTTTTTGAAAAGGCTAGGTGTGGGAGTGCGGTGTTGCCACGTATGGTGGACACGCTGTGGTATTGACTTGAGGTGGCTGGAAGGTGGTGCGTGTCTGAGAATATACCAGCCACATCACTTCTACCACCACAACACATCGCTACTATTAATGGTTACAACAAATTTTGACTTTCTGTATCACTTTTATTACTTGGGCGACCGTGGTAACTAGAGCGGGAAACTCCACTACAGCAAAAGGAAAAACACCTGTACTACTACTACACGTTACCGTTTTCGATATATTACGTCCACCAATTAAAGTCTTTCTTTGTCATCTCTTCCTCCCATGTTCCACCTCACACCCTTATTGTACATTATATAATTTTTCTTTGTAAAGTTCCTTGGGACAGTTTCCCATTTGTTATGAACAGGACTTTTCTTTGTTCTTTGTTTCAGTCATGCCCTTGTGCAAAATTAGGCTAGGTGAAAAGTAGGGACATATCCATTATTACGAAAGTTAAGTTATTGTGGTGTTTAATCTAAAATGTATATTTACCATTAAATTTAAAAACTATTCAAGTTTAATAACTGCATGAATTCATATCATATAAGGTAAACTTATCACCCGTAGTGATTTCTCTACTGTGTTAAGCCTGAACGATTATTATAGTAGAGTTGTAGTATGAGATTTCGTAGTTGCCAGGATAACTTACACACCCCATGGCCTGGGTCCACTTGCCCAAGGTTTTACCGCTGACCCACGACCGGTCTATATAAATAAGGAACTCATTCTAATTTTAAAACAAAAGAATGACACAATGTTGTATAAATGAATATGAACACATTGCCTCACCCGGGAATAGAATCCTAGGCCACCAGATGACAGGTATACAATCGCCTGCAGAAGACCGGAGTTTATTCAGGTGTACCCTTCATTCTAGTCTGAACTGGATTGTCTGACTCAGTGTGGCATGGTTTAGTGGCCACATATAGAGGGTACCCTGTATCGGTACCTCCCTAGTTTCAATCACTTGTGTGGAGTTCGAGTTTCAGATAGGTCAACTTGATTTCCTGAGCTCGGTTGATTGGAGTTATCCTTCTTTCTTAGAGATCTTACCTTGATCTTCCTTTCTTTAACCCCTGCCATCCTATCCTCTTTCCCATACCTTGCCCACCTTTCATTCCCTTTAGTAAGATGACACAATAGGAGCTCCCTTCGTTCCCAACCCTCCCTCCCACGGTCATATCAGAGTAGACAAGTTTTGATATATCCCTGTCCTTACCTGTGTTTGTATTTCATAGTTTTATATCAAATCAGACGGTGTTATTATCAAAACAAGAAGAAATGTTGTACCTTCCTTCACAGCATGCTAAAGTGGATCCTCATGAATATATAAACACGTGAAAACGGAGCATTACCTTTTTGCATTGCCTAGTAACCATTGAATGTATCCAGGTCAGTCGTTCAAACCGAGTCTTTATAATTTCCTCATAGCTCAATGATACCGATATTCAACCTATTTTTACAGTTCATTCCTCCTTCACATTGACTTCTTCGTATTTCACCTGAACAAGAACATGAATAATAAATGCTGTAGTTCTATTCCCACTCCCCCATCCCACCGTATCGTGACAAATTATGAGCCCCCTCCCCCCAACTTACCGACGTGTTTCTCCGGTGAGATAGACAAAGAACACCTGCAGGATGTATGATATTCGTCAGGAAATTTGTGTTGGTATGTGTGTGTGTGTGTGGATGGGACAAACAAGAGTGGGTGAAGAGCACTGAAGCGGGAGGAGTGCTCACGAGGGGAAGTGGTCGGCATTTCCTACCTTAGGATAATGAAGCTGTTATGATTCTCTCTCTCTCTCTCTCTCTCTCTCTCTCTCTTACTTGTGTAACTGAGAGACGTTGAGGTCACAGACATGCTTATCTTAAATTCTTAAAAAAATGTACGATTATTTGGGTTAATTGCTACTCACTGCATGTTAGGCTAACATCCAAAGACGTGTACAGAATATGACTAAGAAAGCCAGCACCTCAAATATACATATATATATATATATATATATATATATATATATATATATATATATATATATATATATATATTTAAGCCGGCTGACAGGTCATCCCAACAAATGGACAGTAGATAACACGTACTCAGATAACTCGAACATGCACCTCATTACACACTTCAAGTTGTGTGTGTGTAAGTAATTTCAAACTAAAAATGTCGTGTTTGGTTCGGTATGGATGTGTTTGCGTGTGAAAGCATGGATATATGTATGTAGGTTACTGAGCGCGCTGGAGTAAATGACTACATATGTTTGTGGGGGACTGGGCACTGACACGTGTGGTGTAGAGGCGAGGATGCCACGTGTAACTCGCCTGCTCCTAGAATATCACACATACACACCACGCAAATACAATCTATACACGTTCTCAGACGCACATGTGATCGTCAACGGCGCATATATATTGTGTGTATACATCATTAGTACACCTGTATTACAGATATTTATACAATGGTGTCTGAGACGCACATGATGCATATAAATCATCCATAATGGACTGTACATTTATGTACTATCTCATAAGTATATAAATTATATATTATAGGGACTATACACATTCATTGACATAAACAAACACTTACTATGCTTATGTTTGTGTATACATTCCAATGGAAACACATGCAATGTATACTGACATACTGCATACTCAGTCACTCAGTTGCACACAGCCTGGTGGATACAGACGCATACAAATCATATCAAGGCTACACACGCGTGCTGACACGTGATTGCCACACCACGTGCACTCATGTAGTTAGTTCTCTTTTCATGTATAATCTTACTACCATCACTCCTCCACATATTAATGAGGAAAAGTACATTGCGAAATATTGCTTTTGTGTGTGTGTATATATTACGATTAATGTTGGATATATTGCTTTGTGTGTGTGTGTATGTGTGTGTGTGTGTGTAGATTACGATTAATATTGAATATAGCCAAGGTTGTCTGTATGTCTATGAATATTAGGGTTCATAGAGCCAATGAAATGAGGCACCAGCGTTGCACTGTCAACTGGTTTAATATCAGTGTTGACCTTTAGACAGGAAAAGCGAGGGTACTATTGAAAGTGTGTACACCAAATTAAGCCATCGTGAACCAGTTGTCAGGAGTAAGTAAGGGATACCGTGGTAAGGGAGGGCTACATGCATCAAAAGTTCTCATTTATTCCTTAATTAACTTCTAGCACTAATTTGACCCTACAAAATCATGGAACTATTATACTACCTCCATGTACAGTTGCCAAAAAAGGTATTGCGACAAATCTTGATAGAACTTTAACTATAGTAATATCCACAACTATTTGTAGGGACTATATGCATGTGTAACAGAAGGAAATATACATATCCTTCTGTAATACATACTTATATATATCCCTACAAACAACTATGGACATTAATATATTTAATGCTGTATCAATAGTTGTCGCAATACCTTTTTTGGCAAGTGTACAGTCACGAGCACTAATAAGTATACAGGTGTGTTTCGAATACCAAGAGAGATAGAAAAAAAAAATGCACAATAAAATCTCCATTGAAATTAGCTCATTGGTGAATTGGACTGTTCGAAGCTTCAACCAACCAAAGCTGTATACTAATTAGTGCTCGTAGCTGTACAAGACCCACAATTAAAGAGAGAGAGAGAGAGAGAGAGAGAGAGAGAGAGAGAGAGAGAGAGAGATATTAAGGTGCCCCACTAACTGATTGATTACTTTGATTACTTAGTTCACTTCATGGTATGTCAGATTATTCGTAACTTCAACAAGACCTTGATATTTATTATTTTGGCTCGTGATTGTACTTGTGTCATGGTGATAAGACCTATGGAATTACCCTCGTGTGTGTCATCTGTACGCAGAAGGCTATTTGGTCAAGTTGGACGCAGTATTTTGTTCTGTATGTGTGTGTGTGTGTGTTCTATTCTGGTTAGGCTGTTTTGTAAGCACTCAAAAGCCTGTCCCCTACTCCCGCACCCCCTAACCCCCCCTTAGTCTGTTCCCCTACTCCCCCAAGCCTGTCCCCTTACTTCCGCACCCCTTCCAAGCCTGTTCCCCTACTCCCGCACCCCACTAACCCCCCCAAGCCTGTTCCCCTACTCCTGCACCCCACAACCCCCCCCACCAAGCCTGTCCCCTACTCCCGCACCCCACAACCTCCCCAAGCATGCCCCCCTATTTCCGTACCCCCTTAATTAATGACAGCTGTGAACCCAGTGCATGTAAAAAGTAAAATGTTGGGGAGTGTGTGACGTGAGTAATAATAATTAATAATAATAGATAAACACGTAGGTACTTCTTCATCTGTTTGGTCATGTGGTTGTGGCTTTTGTATTACGACGCAGTTCAGCAGTCTGAGCTAAGTCACGTGGTATTACAACATGTAAGAGATTCCACTGTCTCAAACTAGTAATCATTTATTATTATTATTATCGGGTATTATTATTGTTTATTATTATTATTATCACTGGGTATTATTGTTGATATTATTCATTGTTATTTTTTTTTTATTATTAACTCTGGCGTGACACCTCAGTTTGATAAATGGGAAGTATAGTATGAAATTATTTGTTCCGAATTTCCCCACCTGTAAGTAGTGCGGTGTCTCTGAAAATGAGTGACTACCTACCGTATAATCTAACTTGTATGGCAGAAGGTCTAATCTCCCACCTGCCTCTCCTCTCTCTCTCTCTCTCTCTCTCTCTCTCTCTCTCTGGCAAATACTATGGTACATGGTAGAACATTCATTGATGCCCCCCCCCCCCCACATACAACGTCCGTAAACTGAAATATACAAACACTTCAATTTCCCCCTATCACCTCACTCTCATACAAAGATAGTAATTGATATCTTATTGCCACGTGAGGCAATATTTGTCACTTGCATGCTGACTAATACACCCACCCAATATCAGTGAGGTACCGGCATCATTTATCTTCCAGTGTAGATGATAATAATAGTACAGTATTATTTACAACAGTACACTCAATCTCCCTGGCTGTCGGAGGCCCCCAGACTCCCTGTGGTCCGTCCAGTAAGCTCTGGTCCTATTTCCATGGGATTTGCTCCGGGCATATAGGACCAGCCACTCCTTTATTTTAATTTGTGTGTGTTTTTTTACTGCGACCAGAGGGTACCAGGGGTGTAGGGAAGGCGGGAGAATATCAACAATAACAATGGTTAACTGTATTAGAGACAACTCTATATCTATAACAGAATGTATAGCCTGTCTACAGTATAAGTGACAGAAAAGCAGGATTTTGTTACGTGTGTGTGCGTGTGTGTTTTCCGCTTCACAACCAGAGACAGGATATGTTTGTGTGTACGTGAATATTTGTGCTTTGTTTGCTTTTGTGCGTCATGGTGGTTATGGAGTTAAGGAGGTAATACACTTTTGGTACATTGAAGTGCATTGATTCCTCCAAAGTATGTCAGGAAATAGGACCAGATTAACAAAAATAATGGTGGCATGTTGCTTGGAATCGTTTGGAGGAATCATGCAGTTACTCCAGATTTACCAACACTAGGCTATACATTTGTTGGTGGATTGGAAGGTCTCTGCTGATTCCTCCAAACTATGCCAGAAATCAGACTCCCTCATCAATGGCACTATAATAGGGGATCTGTTTTGGGGTTACGAGACATGTACCTGTAGTTTTAATATAATATAATAATCTAAAATCATCATCCCTATAGGGTTACATAAGTCACGTAAGAGTTTGGCAGCTTCCCTATGTTCCTTAGCTGATAGACTACAATAAATAGGTTAAGTACCATCTTTTCATTTTCTACAGTCAGCTACAATCTACTTAAAACAATACCATCATATTATTATGTGAACGTGAAAACATTAGATAACAAATTGCTGGAGTTTCCCATATGTGGATGATTATTACTGACCGCAACTGTACGTCAACTTCCCCCTGTTTCGAGGCAATGTTTGAAGGACTCACTAACCTCCAATTTTCTGACTAGGCTACATTAAGGTGTAAGTTTTGTGCTGATAATTCTAGAGTAACTGAATGCTCCAGACTATCCCAAGCAACAGAACACCATTATTTTTGCTCCTCTGGTCCTGTTTCCTTGCATACTTTGGAGGAAACTAGGAGCTCCAATTAAGAATATACGTTGCAACATAAGCTAATCATCACCATTATCCATCTCATAATAGTCTGTTGTTATTATTATTGTCATTAGCCTAGTCGTACTCTATAAAATTATATGTTTACACGCCGTGGTAGTATAAATTGGCAACACTGAAATAGTTAGTCTTACCCGTTCATGTGTGTGTGTGTGTGTGTTTGTGTGTAAAGTAGGTGGGTGGAATGAATGTGTGTATAAACAATGTAAATGGGTACAATGAACGCGTGTGTGTGAGAGAGAGAGTAATGTAGGTGGGTGGAATGAACTTTGTGTGTGTGTGAGAGAGAGAGAGAGAGAGAGAGAGAGAGAGAGAGAGAGAGAGAGAGAGAGAGAGAGTAATATAGGTGGGTGGAATGAACTTTGTGTGTGTGTGTGTGTGTGAGAGAGAGAGAGAGAGAGAGAGAGAGTAATATAGGTGGGTGGAATGAACTTTGTGTGTGTGTGTGTGAGAGAGAGAGAGAGAGTAATGTAGGTGGGTGGAATGAACTTTGTGTGTGAGAGAGAGAGAGTGAGAGAGTAATGTAGGTGGGTGGAATGAACTTTGTGTGTGTGTGTGTGTGAGAGAGAGAGAGAGAGAGAGAGAGAGAGAGAGAGAGAGAGAGAGAGAGAGAGTAATATAGGTGGGTGGAATGAACTTTGTGTGTGTGAGAGAGAGAGAGAGTAATGTAGGTGGGTGGAATGAATGTGTGTATCAACAATGTAAATGGGTACAATGAACGTGTGTGTGTGTGTGTGTGTGTGTGTGTGTGAACAATGAAGGTGGGTGGAGTGAACTTTGAGTGAGTGAGTGTGTATGTGTGTGTGTAGTCGGGATCGATGTTGGCGCGGGTGCACGTGCTGAGAGAAAGAGAGAGAGAATAGTGCCAGCCATAGTGCCATGTCCTCTCTCTCTCTCTCTCTCTCTCTCTCTCTCTCTCTCTCTCTCTCTCTCTCTCTCTCTCTCTCTCTGGCTCCTTTTTTGCTACTCCCCGGCTTCTTTTTTGCTTCTCCCCCTTCCTTCCTTCCTTCCTTCCTTCCTTCCTTCCTTCCTTCCTTCCTTCCTTCCTTCCTTCCTTCCTTCCTTCCTTCCTTCCTTCCTTCCTTCCTTCCTTCCTTCCTTCCTTCCTTCGCCTCATATTCCCTGTCTATTTTCTTTTCCCTCCGTCCTTTCAATCCTGCTACTAGTTCTCTCCCTCGCTTCCTGTCCCCTTGTAGTCTCTCTCTCTCTCTCTCTCTCTCTCTCTCTCTCTCTCTCTCTCTCTCTCTCTCTCTCTCTCTCTCTCTCTCTCTCTCTCTCTCTCTCTCTCTCTCTCTCTCTCTCCTAGTCTTCAGTCCTGTACCCTATTGATCCACCCTCCTATCTCTAATAATTTATTGTGTGTTTGTGTGTACAGCACCATAATATAATAATCACAATATCACCAATATATTTTTAAATTAGATATTATTATATACCTTACTTGTATTAATAATTTAAAAATATTAGGTGGTATAAAATATATGAAATTAATTGGCAATATAAAATACTGGTATACGATTCTAGTTTTATTGTCTTAGATATAAATGTGTCTACTGGTATATATTTGTGTTAAAGAGTTTAGGCTATAACAGCAAGGGTGGTGTGGCTGGGGTCAGTGTGTGGTGGTGGTGGTGGTTATAGTGTGTGTTTGTTATTGTTATAGAGTGTGTGTGTGGTTATTGTTATTGGTATAGTGTATGTGTTCATTGTTATAGTGTATGTGTGTGTGTGTGTGGTTATTCTTATAGTATGTGTGGTTAATGGTATAGGTATACAGTGTGTGTGGTAATTGTTATAGTGTGTGTGTGTGTGTGATCATTGTTATAGTGTGTGTGTGTGTGTTCATTGTTATTGGTATAGTGTGTGTGTGTGTGTTCATTATTATTGGTATAGTGTGTGGTGTTGTGTTGTGTTGTGTTGTGTTGTGTTGTGTGGTCATTGTTATCAGTGTCTGGTAGTTAGGCCTATAGTGTATAGTAGGTATGGTAGAAATGGTGTCAATAGATTGTATCAGATTGTGGTTGTAAATAATATAGTTGATAATTGTGTACGGTATGGTGGTAAATGCTAGTGCCAGTATATGATAGTGTCTTCTGTATAGTAATGTCAGTGTGTGGTAATGTTTTATGTATAGTAGTGCCAGTGAATGATAGTGCCAATGCCAGTGTATGTATGTTAGTGCCAGTTTATGTGTGTGTCAATGTATGTATGATAGTGAAAATGTATGTATGGTAGTGCCAGTGTAAGGTAGTGTCAATGTATGTATGGTAGTGCTAATGTATGTATGGTAGGTAGTGCCAGTGTAAGGTAGTGTCAATGTATGTATGGTAGTGTTAATGTATGTATGGTAGGTAGTGCCAGTGTAAGGTAGTGTCAATGTATGTATGATAGTGAAAATGTATGTATGGTAGGTAGTGCCAGTGTAAGGTAGTGTCAATGTATGTATGGTAGTGCCAGTGTATGGTAGGTAGTGCCAGTGTATGGTAGTGCCAGGGTGCCAACACGTATTGATCGCGCGTGACGCACGTGCACTGCTACGACTACCGACCCTCATGGTGGTGCAGGGGATGGAAAGGGGAGGGAGGGGAGGAAGGAGGGCTGAAGGAAAGTGGATAGGGGAGGTGAGACGCCGGAAGACTGCCAAGTGACCTCTCTCTCTCTCTCTCTCTCTCTCTCTCTCTCTCTCTCTCTCTCTGTGTGTGTGTGTGTGTGTGTGTGTGTGTGTGTACAGTATATTATAAAGTATTTATATATATATATAGATGAATTACTCCTCTCTCTCTCTCTCTCTTTCACATACACTCATACATATTACATTTTATACACAAAGCTTTTTCTCCCTCTCTTCCTATTTCTTCTTTATGACCGTACCTTATGTCCTATCCCTCATTTCTTGTTCTATCCCTCCCCTTTCTCGTTATCATTATTCCTTTCCTCCTTTCTTTCCTTCGTGCCTCTTTGTTTTTCCTTGCTTTATATTCATCCTTTTCTTATACCGTCTTTCCTTTCTTCTCTTCAAACTATTTTCGTTTCCTCTCTATATAATGATCTACCTTTCTGTCCTTTCCTCCCCTTCTTATCTCCCTTTCATTATGATCTTTGTTTCCTTCCAGCCTTATCTCTCCCTTGCCCCTCCCTCCCCCACAATGCGTCAGTCATCCTACTCTCCTTTCCTCCTCTTCCTACTCTCCTTTCCTCCTTCCTACTCTCCTTTCCTCCTCTTCCTACTCTCCTTTCCTCCATCCTACTCTCCTTCCTTTCACTTCCTTTTTTCGTCTTCCTTCCACCCCTGTTATTTTGTGTCGGTTCTTACATATTATGACGGGAACCATTCCTACAAACTATTCCAGTCAACTATCTAGTTCAGAGTTGCTTCAAAATTTTACCAACACTAAACTATAGGCTACCATACCTCCAAACTATTCCAAGCAACAGCAGGCCATCATTAATTTTGTCAATCTAGTTGCAGAGTTGCTCCAGAATTTAACTAAACACGTACCGGTAGGCTATATAACTAGGCTACTGTACTGTGCCCCCTACCGCTTTCCCCAACTCGCACCTCCCGCTCTCAACAATATTGGCCTTGGCTATCATATAATTGGTACCTGTAGCTTGTAATTTTTTCATATAATCAAGATACGTGTGTGTATGAGCATGATTGATTTTCGATATTGTTAGCTTATGTAATACTAATCTCTACTGTAAATAGGTCATACAATTTTTATGTTCTTTATAAGTGTGATAGTTTTAACAAAGTCAACAATAATGCATATGTGATTCACAGTGAAGTTATAAATGTCAGTCACTGTTAGGAGGATTATTTTATTGGTTACATAATTATGTGTGTGTGTGTCAATGGCTGACTATCAGCTAACTCTATCAAAACTAGCTGGAAAGACATATGGTAAAATATATTTGTTTTTCCCCAACCTCGAGAACATAGGTTGTCAATATTCCATAGCCTTATGAGCCCTGAAGAATATTGAGTAAAGCTTTAAGGGTAAGACAGTTTTGGTACATTAGAGTCCTTTCAAATTTGATTCCACCAAAATATGCAAGGAAACAGGACCAAATTAGCAAAAGTAATGGAAGCTTGTTGCTTGAAATAAAGTATAGGAAGCAGTTGCTCCAGATTTACCAGCACTGTATTATCATTTTAAGGTTTGGGTACCTGACATATGTCTGCACTAGAATGAGACTGTGGAGCTTCAAGATTACTAACACTGATTTTGTTATCATGTTTACAGATGAGGTGGATGGTGGTGAGGAAGAAGGAGAGACCACAATGGAGGGAGACCAAACCAAAGAGTGTGGTAAGGGAGATACCCGGGTGCCAGTCAATGGTGAGGTGGTGGCACATTCACCCTCACCTCCAATACAACAACAACAGCAGCAAGAGCGTTTGGTAGGAGATGTGCCCCCCAGCCTGCCCTTAACACCGCTCACCACCACTAACACCAATACGCTGGAGAGAAGTGCCAAATGTGTGGTTAATGGGACCACCTCGCAAGTCTCTTCACCCAGTGCCATAGCTTTACTGACAACTGTGACCACCAGTGCCAACCTGAAGAGGATACCAGGGAGGGGGGAGGGAAGGAGGGAACGGGGTCAGGGTGAGGAGGAAGGGTCAGTGGGACAGAGTCAGGGACGAAGCAACAAGGAGGCTCCATACACATGTCCTGTCTGTCAAGAAGTTTTCAAATCCAAGAGGTCCTTTAATGCTCACATCATTGTCCACTGTCAGGTTAGAAGTCTTTCATTCTTGTGTTGTGTTTTTCTTGGAAAAGGAATTTACTATGACAAAATTGTTTGTTTCTTTGATTCAGTGTGCATATATATATATAGCTTGTACAGTGAAATATATAAATATAGTCAAGATGGCAGCCATACTGAAGTGTTTCAGGTCAGGTGAACAACCAAAGCATAATCGTAGTCTTAGTTTGGTTGCCTCTATATCGTAGAATACTGTGGCATCAGATTACTGACTTGGCAAAAGTTATGTAAATATTAATGTATAAATAACCTGCCCTTCCACAGCTGGTGAACGGGTCAACTGGTGGCAGCAAAAGGCAACTGGAAGTGTCAGTTAGTCCCTCACCAGAGAAGAAGAGAGTGAGGGAGAATAGTGAAAGTAATCTGGTGAGTTGTAGCAATGATTGGCTCTGTCACAGTGTGCATAATAATGATGTGTATAGAAGGAGAGTACTGTACTGTAATATCTAATGATGATTTGACCAAGTTTAGAAGTTTTGATATGGTGATGTGTAATGTGTTCTGTACTGTGTTGGTGTACAGGTGGAGTGTATTGAGGAAGGATACCTTGGAGTAATGGAAGAAGGCAGTAGTGTACCTTTAGACCTCAGCTGCCGGGGACCATCCACCGACCCTCACCCTCGTCCAGCTGCAGCCTCCACTCCAGAGCTGCCCCAGGAAGAGTTGATGGGACAAGGCAGGGGGTCAGCTGACTTGGACCACTCTGACTTGAGCCTCAAGGACACCAAACAAACCCTCAACCACTCCATAATCTCAGACCGAGGGCCTCTAGAAGATGAAAATGAAAATTTGGTGAATGAGGCTCGTGAAAGGGAGAAAGCATTTTTCAACACAGCCCAGAATGAACAGTACTTGACTGAAGATTCAACTGGACTGGACCCCCCACCACCCCTGCCTTTGTATGGGCCTGGTGGGTGTGTGAGGAAAGTGAGGGTCAGTAGTGATGATGGTCCTCCCATGGTCTACTCTGTCAGGCTACATGCAGAACAGGTATGTACAGTACAGTATGTATATTTGTACACCTACTGATATCACATAATTATGATATCAGTCTTGGCTTAATTCTCACTGATGTTTGTACCGGCACTCTTTCATTTCAGCTTTAAAAAGTTATATTTTCACTTATACTTATTAGTTAGTGAACCAATTACGTAAACATTGTACAAACAAATTGTAATCAACCACACAGAATTAATTAGTATTATGAAACAAAAAAGCAATGACAAGTTAAAAAATCAAGGTCAAGAAAATATTATAGATATTTACATATTATTTGTAAGATCATGGGTGAAATATCGGTTGGTATCTTACACCATGGGTTTCATATTTATTTCTTTTAGCTGGATCCCCTGCCCCTTGGAAAAAACAGATATGTGATGATGGTGGTGGTAATAATGTTGAACATGCTGTAATCTCCTCCAACAGGTGTTAGTGACGAGGATTCTTGGTGTAAATGATGAGACTGGGGACAAGATGGAACTGTACAAGTGTTTCCTATGTGGTGTAGCCTTCCCCTCTGTGTCTCGTCTCCAGGCTCACCTCTCGCATCACAAACAACGCTTTATGTGTAGCAAGTGCAATTTTTCCTGCGACTCTAGAGTTCAGTTCTCCTATCACGTGCAACGGGAACACCTGTCTCCAGTCACACAATCTCAAAGGTGAGAGTTATTTGTGTAGGTATTTTCCTGGGGGAGTAATATGTTGTCCATTTTGCATGTTCATTTGGCTGATCATGCCTTATGGATACTTAAACTTAAGCTTGTATTGGCAGAGAGGGAAGTGAAGCAGTGTGTGAGCTGAGTGATGACTCTAGCAGTGCTGAGAATACAGTGACAGTGGCAGCACTTCTATCAGCATTGAGAGAAAAGGCTCAAGCCAGCAGGAGCCAACAGACAGAAGATGATGATGATGAGGAAGAGGAAGAACAGGGCAGTGAAGATTCCTATCCAATATCACCATCCTCAGAAACACAGGAGACAGGAGACCAAGGAAGTGGTGGTGGTGGTGGAGGTGGGAGAGGTACTGGGGAGGAACTCTTCAAGATGTACAATTGTCGGTATTGTGGCAAGAAGTTTGACCGGGCCTTTTCCTGTAACCGCCACGAGAGGGTCCATACCGGGTACAAGCCCTGCTTCTGTAGGGTGTGTGGACGTGGGTTCTCAGAGCCACGCAATCTAAGACATCATGTTATCCGTTTCCACAGTGATGGATCCCTCAGGCACCTCATCAAGCGGGATCGACGAGGCAAACGTGATGATGACTCTCCAACACCTTCATTGTCACCAGTCCCACTCAGGTATATTCTATATGAAGTTACTTATGAAATGAACAGTGTGTTTTTCTAAAATGGCTTATACATGAAAATTATAAAATAAACTTTGAAAGTACTGTACTTTGTACCATAGCATATATTTGTTAATTTGGTAGTTCTTTATGTATGGGCAATGCCGATGTACAGTGGATTGTAGTAGCATTGTACAATTTATATTAGCAAATTATCATTAATATCACTGTCACTTGACCTGATGACTTGGCCTTTCTCATCTCCAGGTACCCAGAGACTCCGACACGACTGAAGGACATGTTGAAGGAGACTGCCAACAAACTCATCTCCAGCTCCAATATTGACATGATGGGACTCTCGGGGAAGACAACAGGTCTGGAGATCTCACTGACTGGGAAGGCGAGCAGTGGTGAAGATGTGGGTGGGTCGGGGGGAAAGGAGGATGTCAAGCCACCTTCCTCTCCACAGGGTGAGACAGCAACAGGGAAGGACCAGTCAGAAGACAATGATACAGTCACTACTACTACTTATACCACCAGCCTCACCAGGATTATTGCAGCCTCCCTTGATAGTAAGTCTGTCAATTAGTTAGTTATGTCAGTAATTATGTGCTACTCATTACTTAGTCAAAAATGCAGTCAATCATTCAGACACCAGTAGCAATATTCCCTGGGATGAAAGCCAAACTGTCAGTATAATATTGTATTACTTAGTGTATTATGTGTTACCAGGCTCGCCTCGAGGGACTCGCCGACCACCTACAGATACTCCCCGTGTGGATGAACTGGAGCCGGGAGAGATCCGACTGGACCGACGCACCAGGATTGTGGACGATGGAGAGTTGGGTCGACGTCTGGTGGTGGCAGATGATGCTGGGGAAGATCCACTTGATCACTCACCACATTTCTCTAATTATGCCCCAAGGTAAGTCTGACAGCAAGTTGGATAGAGCAATGAAGTTGTATGAGAGATATGGTTTGTAACAGAGGTTTTAATAAATAATACAATGTCATGTTCATCATAGGTCTTCTGTGATAATATTATAAAAGGAGAAAGAAGTTAAACCCTCTATCATAACTGAGACCTACTGGTATTGCTTATATTTGTGAACAGACTGAACATCGTACAGGAGCCAATAGACCGAGACAAAGCCCTGCTACCAATCACAGATGATATCGGCCGTACCTTCTTTGAGTGTCCTTACTGTCGCAAGCTTTTTGGCAGTACTTCAGACATGAACCGCCATCTTGACTTTCATGAAGGTAACACGGCTTGACCAAAACTTTGAAGCAAATATGTTTTGTTTTGTTTCGGGTTGATTAAGGCAGTTATTAACCTTTGAGCAGCAGTACATTGGATAATGGCAAATAGATGAAAATATAAACTAGCCTATAATTTATTGTTAACCTTCTAATACCAACATGTTTCAGACCTGCGGCCATACAACTGTGAGTACTGTGATTACTCGGCAAGAACCAATAGTCAGCTGAAGGTCCACAAGATGAGGCATGAAGGTACATTTCATTCTTGCTTCCCACAATTCATATTAATATCATATGTAATGTAACATATCTTACAGTTATTTATTACAATATATACAGTAGTTTGCAACTAATAAAGTGAATATGTGTTGATTCAGGCATCAAGTTGTACAGCTGTGATGTGTGTAACTACAATGGTGTGACTCAGAGTGATCTCAACCGACACAAGAAGACACAAAGCCACATAGCACGCAGCAAAAATGTTTGTTCCATGTGTGGTTTGGGATTCTACACTGGTTCACAGAAACAGGTTTGAACTCAGTTTAAAATATATACTATATATATACTGCTTCTTTAAGTCGTAGTAGTAGCATGGTTAAATTAACTTATTGAAGTAATTTCATACAAGAACACATCACATGTACTGACTTATTTACTGTGAGAATGTAGAGTAACCATATAACAAGTGATCACTTTCATGGCCTGGAGTGGAATCTGTTCACTCCTCTCCTAAAATAGCAATATGGAGGCCTCGTCATATGGTGCAGTCTGTTTATATATTATCTGTAACAGCTCTGTTTGTGCATAAACAGTAAGTTATCATCATCATCATCAATACTCCATTTGGATAAACAGTATTTGTGAGGAACCACATCTTTGCCTTAATAAAAGCAGAATATATTGAGTTCAGAGATGGAAATGGCAATACAACCACTGCACTGTATATTTGCATCATACTTTACTTTACTTTTCATGTGACTTGTCTAACGTGAATACTTTCTTGGTCTAGAATATTATGGATATATAATGAACCCAGGCCTTATCTTGCATTTCTCTCCCACCTTAAAACTATATCTCTCTTGCTGCAGGTACATGTAGTCCAGTGTCACCCTGAGGTTGAAGGAGCATCGTCACTGATCCAAATGAGCCTTGGACCTCCTGTTGCCCCTATCCTGCCACCTACCACAGAGTACTCCCCTCTGACACAAGCCCCTCCACCTGCACCCACTCCACCTTCTGCCCACCCTGCCACCGCCACCGCACAGTGACAACCCAGATGGTGAAGAATGTACACAGTATGAGATTGAAAGTAAAGAGCTACTGCTTTCTGAAGATGTCCAGTCAGTACAAGGATGGAAAATGCTGCCTGAAGCTGGCCATATTCAACCATACTATCAGTGCTGATTTCTGTAGTGATTAGACTGAAAAGTGAAAGTTGAAGTCACTCATTTTAAACAAGGTCATCACCCCAAATTTGTGACCTCTGGAACGTAACTCATCTGATGTGGATATTACTGTTGATGGAAGTTGATGTGCCGGAAACTGTGATGCATTATTGATGTATAAATTTGGTAAACTATGGTACTGTGGGTGTGATTATGATGATTTCATTTGTGAAGAAAATGAAGAGGGAATGAGGTTAGATGACCAAATGGGGTGTCTAGTTACGTGTTCAAATATTGTGCTCTTCAGGATGCAACAAGATAACAATATTGTCTTGATTCTTGTACAAAGTTAACTTAATGTATGCAGTGACTGAGGCTGTGAGGAAAGGTAATTTTCAAATCCATTAAGCCTCATTGCAATGTCTCACTGTTACATTCCAACCCTGAATATTACTACAGATTGTGCCATGGTGGAATTTGACTCTTGGGCATTTTACAGAATATCTGAGAATGATGATGCCATTATATTACTGTAAGTGCTGTTATATTATTGTGATAATTAATTGGATGGTGACTGATAGAAAACACACACTTATTACCTTAACTCTTGGATGTCTAGGCAGGGATTTTACTGTGATGAATAAACTCTTCTGCCATTTCGTGCACATTGGGGGAAGTTTGCCCAGTCTGCCATCAGTCAGAATGTGAGGACAGTAAAATCAATATGTATATCAGCTATAATGTATGATTCATAGGAAATAGCTGATGCTAGACACTGCTAACATGTACTGGCAGTAAATAGAAATCCTTGACATGGCAGAGTAAAGAAGAAGTAGTAGAATGACACACCAATTGTAATTTATATTTCAGCAAGGTGTTGATAATGTGTGTAATATTAGATAAAACCTTCAGTGTGGTAATTGAAAAGAGATGCCATCTATTGAGCCAGCATTTGAACCTATTTAGGCTAAGAGGATTATTATTGTAGCATTTTGGGGCTTTTTCAGCTCTACTACTACTACTTGCATTAAGCAATTGTGACATTCAAAATGTGTGAATATTTGGATGTTCCTAATTGTATGATAAATTTCAGAAAAAATAACCAGAGATACACATAACTTAGGTAAGCTAGCTTGACTCATCAATCATTTCCTCTCAAAGACACTTCCAAAACTCTCCCCAACTTAACTATGCACTAACAATGGCCTCCCTATAGGGACAAATACTCGGCTGGTTGACCACTTGAGTTACTCTATATATTGTGTGACAGGAGCTCCTAATTGGTGTATTGAATGAAATAAGACAATAGAGTTATATTTTTTACCACATGAAGGTGGTGACAGGTTTACCCAGTTGTACTTTTAAGTTGTGAACTGTGAAACACATTTTGTAAGCTTTTCTTTTACGGAGCATTCATTGTTATAACATGTAGAGTGTGTTTCAAGTGGACAACAACTCATATTAGTACAATGTGCCATGTGTATTGCAAGTGGACACCAGCACACCCACACTCTAATACAATATACAGTATAGAGTTTGTTGCTTGTGGACACTAACACAGTCGAGTATCACACATCAACTCAGCCACTCTGTCCGTAAACACTGTGTCACATTAGCCTCAAATCACTGTTAGCACACCTCTACTCCAGGGCCGCAGAATACCTTATTTTATGATATATCTTGAGAAACTACTTGGTTCAGGCAGGATGCAAGTTGTGTCCATTGTCTTACCATTTGTCTCCATCACTTGAAAGTTTTACATTATGTGGGGGAGGGAGGTGTGTGACCAAACAGGGTTCCTAAGATGTCAGCATAAGATTTACTTTTATCTAAGGGAACACTATTTAGGGAGGACCCTATTTTGATAGGATTTCACTACTGCCTCTACAAATTTCAAGAAGCAGCAGGGAAATGTCAGTTCAGGATCTTCCTCCAATAGCATTTTCATGTCTGTCTCAAGTTTCATATACTGTTCCAGGATCCATGAAACACTTATGACCACATGACTGGAATAGTTCTGGTCCCTCATGTATATATATATACAGTAGTAGTAATCTTCTATTACATACCTGTCTGACAGCTTTCATATTCAATGCAGGAGTAAATGTGCATCACTTTATCTTTCAGTTTATTTTGCTGAAGTATTATTTTTCTGTGAATTTGTATATGAAGACAAAATTTTAAAGTACAAACTTTGATACACAGTTTGAGAGCTGATGTGAAAGAGGGAAGTGATTGACTCATTGGTCATGGGTTGGGTTGGTGTTCAGTACTGTTGTGTAAGATGACACACTCATAGACCTCAGATGATATTCATAAAAATTCTTAGTTTTCTATACTCTTAAATTCCTCCATATATACCTTGAACTCTGCAGTATGTATGCCATGTGGCTGAGGCATATCCCAAAATAATATGGATTTAAGGAAACATGCAAAGCAGGAGGGAGACTGTAACACTCATCAGTTTCAACCTCAGTTGATTTACAGTACAGTATACAAAAATCTTTACAAATATTAACCCAGATGGTGTTTTTCCTGCATCAACCTCAGCTGTGACATTTTCTCACATTTTCTCCTTCATGTCAGCCCTCACAAAAGTTGACTACATTTGCAGGGTTTTTGTGCACTAATATATTTCTCTCAAGCTTTCATAGGGACAGCTTACTATTGTATAGTATAGTATGTGTACTAAATGTGTAGAAAGAGACAGAGGTAGTGATCCTATTCTAGTAAGAAGCTCTCATTTTTATGACCCAGGATGAATAAGTGATCCGTTTTGTACAATGGTTTACTATGTTTTTTACATAGTGAATTAACAAACTCATCTGGTAGACCTCAAAGAGTTTGTAGCTGCTGTATGATTATAACATTGTAAGCTTAGTAAGAGCAATGACCCAATTTGCACCACTAATGGATTTAGAAACTTGAAGCTTGCCTACCTTAGCCAGATGATATTAAAATGTCTGGCTAACCAATGCCCATCATGGCATTGTGTGAATGAAAACTTCTCAGTTACTTCACAAGGCTTGATATGATGCACTGTGCACACTCCAGTCGGGTGTTTTAACTCACTAGACAAGCCAGTACAGTATGTGGAAAGGGGAGTGTCTTGTACATCCTCTGTTACTTCTGGCTGTGCTGAAATTGCTGCTTGTGACTGTACACCTGACCATTAGAGTACAGTAATGTATAGAAACGATGACACAGATTAATCCTAGACTGGACCAAATGGTTTTGACCGTGAATCTCAGTCTATAACTTTGGAATTCCTGGTCAGTAGTTATGACACAAGTGTTTTAGTGTAATGTGTGGCATTATTGTGTGTGTGTATGGCTGGCTGTAGGTTAATGCTATTTGATTATTTACTATAAAGAATTAGTGAAAGAAGATATTACCATAGAGAAACACTTAAGAAGGAAGTTATGTTACAGCTGTGAACCTGATGTTTAAGTTGTAGCAATGTGCAGATCAACTGACTAGTGCTTTTTATAGTTGTTATGCTTACAAGTTCTCAGGAATTAGTGTTGTCATTCAAAGATCTGGCATTGGTGCATGACTGTACTGAACAGTGCCTGTCAACACACAAGTTACACCTGCACCTATACAACACCCACCCTTGGGGATATACACAACAGTTGTGGTGCTTTTTCTTAAACATTCCAGGATTTCTGAATACTCAGGAACAAAGTGTTAAACCCAGCAGTTTTATACCATCTGTGTGCTATGTAGTTACACAAACTTAGTCCTTATCTGAAGAGTGTGAATGTGTAAATGTGACAGTTAAGAAATTTGAGTGTCTTTAATGCTTGTTCAGGGATACAGTCACAAGTAAAATTTGCTGATATGGTACTGTACTGTACTGTACTGTACTCAATGCCTTGGTATGTGTCTGTTTCTCATCTCTATTTGCCTGTAAAGAATCAGAAATTAGACAGATTTTTTGCTTGTGAATGTTTTTGCTCCACTCAGTGTTTGTACTCATAGATAAAATTTCTCCATAAGAAGAGGTGATAATCATCATCTCCAAGCCTGTGTTAAAAGAAGTAATGTTATAATTCTCAGCCTGTGTGTACACTGACCTGAAACACCAATGATAAGCCCTTGTGGGAATTTGAAGGCTTCCAGATTGTAAATTAGATCAGCTGCCTTTTAATTGGAATGTGTATTTTGTTTGAAGTATGTCATTGTTACATAAATGTACAGTGAGAACAATGAAGTAATGAACAAGTAAATACAACTCCTGAGTGTGAGGACTGAGAAAATACCATTAGCAGAGTTTGGTCAAGTTCACCCAGTGTTTGGAAGGACTTCAGATAAGGACTTGAAGGGAATGTAATTTTACTGAATTAGAGGCCACTGATTCCTTCAAACTGTGCCAAGACACACATTGATTCAGAAAACCATATGTCACATGTAATATGGTACAGTTGGAGTAATCAGTATTCTCTAAGTAACCAACAACACAGATCCCAAAACACATTTTATCCTTAACCTCAAGGCTGCTTATTTACTGTAAGTAATATGTTAATTACATTTCCTATGTTAAGAAAATTTGTTGAATATATAATAGTCCAAGTTATACGTTGTGTCAAATATATACTGTAGATGTAAATGTTTATTGCGATATCTAAATGTTGGCACGTCCTGCGTATGATACACGGATCTTGTACAAAAAAAATTCATACGGTAATTAATCTTATATAATTTTGAGTTAGGTCCATAATGAAACAGGAATTTTGTTGAAGCTTATAAATATATATAAAAAGATTCTGCCTGTCACGCCACCACGTCCCCTTCCCATTTTCATTCACACAATTGAGGTAAAATTTAACTTAACAATGGGAGACAGCCTTGTATTGGCCTGTCTGCAGTTTGGCTACACTAGAGTCACTGTGACTTGTAGTGCTGTTGGGTTCAGGATATGGTCCAGCATCTTTTAATAGACATACACTTGTTGGCTGGCCTTCCCTTCCCTTTTCCATGGCTGGCCTTCCTCTCTATCAGACCATAACAAATCATACACAATCTCCCTCCCACGCCTCATGCATTTCTTGCCCCTTACCTGCCTCTTACCCTATGTATAACTCCTATTTGTAGTCTGATTTTGTCCATTTTCTCGTATTTATTTACTTTCTGCCACTACCATGCTTGCCTTCGTGCCAAATAATCCTTCTGGGCTTGGTGCTAGTTCTAAGAAATAAGTTAATCAAATTATTATTGATGATACATTATTTTTATAGAGGAGGTAAGAGTTGTGACTGTTGTTTATCAGTAATGTAATTTCCTTTTTGTTCTGCTGTGGAGTTATGTACATTATTGTGCCAAATTTCCCCCCTCAACTTTTTGTGCCATTCTAGTGCCATGTGTCTGAGCCATTTTGTAGAACTGTATTTAAAACTACAGTTTTTCCCAAAGCTGACTGTACTTCACCACACCCCATTTGATATACCCCATTAATTCATACATACAATACAGTATGATTATTCAAATGTCTGAACAATTCCCATTGACTGATTAAATAGAACATGAGGTTTAATAGATGAAATTTTTGCTGATATAAAGCACCAGGAGACTGATTTATTGGAGCACAAAATAGTAGATGTCATGGGTACAATTCCAGAGCTGGAGATTATTGATATTGATGCAATATATCCTGTAAGTCATTAAAGTAATTGTTTAGTTAGCATATCCTGTTTGATATAAATGGGGTAGCATGTTGGTGAATTGGAGGATACTAACAAACCCTTTACCTCTTTAAAAGTCAAATGATCTACCATAACAATGAAGGGGAATGATTCGGAGCTCCTTTGGTTGGTACAGTACAGTCAGCTGCTACAAAAACTCCAGTAGGGTTATAATAGCAACAAGTTATACCACCACCATCACCGCTGCAAAAGTACACAAGCTATTTCTTATGCATTGTACTTTAGTTTTTTGCTTTTTTAAGGTGTTATTATATGTTGACAATATATTATATTTGTACAGACTTAGCCCTTGCCTCAGATTGCCTGATGCACTTCTTGTAACCATTTGGTGGCAAGCTTTAACCAGCCACATCTGGCTTTGACAGAATCTTGTGTAAACTCTTGATATCAGCCTAAAAGAAGGATCATATTGTATTGTCATATTACAGTTATTTGTTAGTAAAGGCCTTGCTCCATTCTAATTTGACTGGTTGGTATGTAAAGTGAAGTTCTGTACTGTGTTTATGATCAGAAACTTAACAAAATGTCTTTTTTTTTTTTTCTAACAGTCTTCATTTGCTGGAGTATTGTCATTCTCCTATTTAGTAGACACAAGAATTTCCCTATCCTTCATCAATCCTTCTCTTACTCTCTGTTCCTCCCTTTTTTTTCCCTCTTCCATGTCCTCAGGTCAGCCAGATTAAAGACTGTAGTTCCTGCCAAGTGTGCCACAGAGCATAGTATACTTAGATAGTCTCCTGGTTGACTGAGTTTAGATAAATCTGTACAAGCCTGCAGGCTGTATCTTACCAGCATATTACCCACCATTGCTGGACTCACATCTGTAACTCTCCTTATATACTTTTGTCTTTTAAGCAGACTAAGTAAGGAATCCTCACTACTTGAGCTAATTTTTGTATAGTTGAAGACCACTGTGTATATGGACAAAGTAAACCTGACCTGAGGACAGAATGAAGAAAATATGACTGAGTGTAATAAGTTGAAGGGAATGCATGCACTGTAGTACAATTCTCAGCAGTTCTCCATTATACACTACTGTACTGTACAAAAAATAATGTAACAGTGATCATTGACTATTGAAACACATTGACTAACTTGGCTTGATTTTATGGAGTGATCAAAGTATTCGGTTAAAGTGTCAGAAGTTGTGCAAAGTAAAGATGAAAGGGAGAAGTGCAGGGAAGTGTGGCCTATAGTGCCAAAATTTGAGGGTTGACACTTCTTGTAATTTCTATCTTGTTTAACTTTTCATGCCGTCCTCTCATGGTATCTTACCTCTCACTTTTCTTACTGTTAGAGAATTGAAATAATTAATGGGTTGAAGAGGTATATAATTTATATGCTATTTCTTACTGAAAGGAAATTGTATCAATTTATGTAGAGTTGAAATCATTGTTGTATAATTTTATGCATGTGACAAGAAAGATGATCGTGGTAGGCCTGGAAGGACTGATATACTGCCCACCAGAAGTCTATGCAAGAGATATGGCCTGTTAATCTATACACAGCAAAAAGATTATCATATTAATGTAGATGCAAGAATTTAATTGTTATGGGAAGCAGGCATATTGTACCAACTTTTAATAATGATTTGAAGATCATATTAGCCCACTTTATTTGTCATATTAACATGTAATAGTGAATGTGACAATTTATTTTCAAAGACAGGTGTACACAACATGCACCAAGTACATCAAGTTAAATGCTTTCAAATGTTTACAGAATGCCATTTGATATGCCTCACAGATAATATGTAAAATATATTGGGTTATATCTCTGTTATAGTTGTATGACATGCATATCAGCCTTCCACTGGCCACCTCAATTGTACAGTCAGGGAATGAACTATCAGCCCTTCAGTATTTCAAACCTTACAGAGAAGGAAGTGTTACCATGACCTCTCCATGTGCACTAATTTTGAAATCAGTCAATCAATACCATGACCTTATTATGTGTTGAGTGATGCCATTGTTTCACACTGTATACCTCATTGCTTCCTCTACTAGTACATTTTTTTTAATCGTAAATTAGTGCCATTGGGTTTATGCTGTTTGACTCTTTTAATATTTTAGTCTATCATTCTGGAAAATGTGTTCATCATGACCATTAGAGATCATTATTTTGTTCCTTGGCTGTACTCAAGTGTTTGTTTGGTGCCGAGTATTGTATAGTTACTATGTTGTTATGATCATGCATGTAAAATTCTGTGTTGCAGGTACAGTACTGTATTCTCCAGTTCTACTCTTCATGCCACACTTCCCTCATGATTGTGTTTTAAGTTCCTCTGGTGCTATTACCTTGTTGTCTTATTGTTTAAATAGTTAAGGGCATCACACTTCAGACAGGTACAGTAGTCTAGTAAGTAGGTGTTTAAAGGGTTTACATATAAAAGTAACTCCCGTGTTTAGCAGCTTTTGTAGCCTTCCAGAGAATGTTGATACTCATGTTTTTTATTTGTTCTTAAAAGTTTTGTTATGAGAACATAGTGTTCTCTTCTCAACATTCCAAAGTTATGGTATTGTAGATGTATAATTTCTTGACAACTTCTCCCATATATCTGGTGATAATTGCAGGGAAATGTATTGCTGGGAATTATATATATTGTACTGTACAGTACTGTTATTACACACCTGGACCTTTATATGCCCCACATCAGGATTATGTATAAGTGTAAATTTGTGTTAAATGTGGAATTAAGATAAACTTTGATCATATGCACAAAAATGGCAGAACTAAGAACATTTTATTAGTTTCCAGAATCCCAATCCTGCAAAGTTTTTTTCTAGTCTGACAAAACTTGGCCATGCCCATTTGTAACTTATTGCCTGATACGTAATGATAATGTATTATCATATACATTATAATTATTAATTAAGAATACCAAGTTAAAGCTAACTTGAATGTATGGGGAGTTAAGAAGTGAGAGGGCAGAAATGGCAGGTACTGTTCAGACAACAATTAAAATAATGTACAGTATATATTAATATCTTTTGCTATAATGATAGTGTCACTGTTGTGGGAAGATGGAGTTTTTTAATTACTTACTCTGATTACAATAACTGTTTTTCCAGCAAATTGAGCAACACTGGCAAAACCAGACAAAATTTACCAACACCATTAATTTTACAGGGCTTGGATTCAAACCCATGATAGGAAATAGTACTGAAATTGATAAAGGCCTTCAAGTGTTTAAAATAACAAGCCTAACATAGGTATACTACTGTACTGGTATAATTCAAAGTTTTTATGGATGATGTTTGTCATTGCTTTATCAGGTCAAAAGGTGTTGGTTTGAAGAAGGTCATTGGAATGTTGCAGTAATGTTATTGTCTGGTTCAATACTGTACACGTTATTGCATACAAACCTCTAAGGAAGGAGTACTGTATTACTCTTCTGTAACTGTAGTGGGCTATGTGGTTTGATAGAATGTTTTGTTTTTGTTTTCTATGTTTGATGTGTAATCTGTTTTTTCAGACATGATGAATGTAAGAGGCTTCTAATTGACTGAAGCATTACTTTTAATCTTTGATATACAGTACAGCTAGAGGATTATGGTTATATTTATGGTCTCTATAGTGGTGTCTGTAGACCTTTACCATCAGAATAAAGAATTTACAGGTATTCCATTTACTGTATACATTATTGTGATGGAACCAGAGTAATGGAGTATGAGTTTGAGAGATCAGTCCTGCAATTAAGTTCTGTGTTAGTTGTATTTTATATATGAAATTGTAACTTGTCATATACAGTCAGAAACCCATTTAACAGTACTGTACTATGCAGTATATCATGGAAGAATATTTTGTATTATTTGTCATATGGATTCAACACTTTATTTTGTTGTTCCCATTGCAAACATTTCATCACAGGAACATTTTTGTACTCTATTTAATTTTTCTTTATCATCTGTATTACTTCTTATATAGATATTATTTATTTAATTGTTATAAGTGCTTTCCTCTTACAGTAATGCATCATTCATGTACAATGTAGTTAATTTTTATTATAATCATTTTTACAGTCATAGCCATTTTTTAAAGAGCCTCTATTCTTTATTATTGTAGTCATGAATTATAACCAATATGGTGTGATTTTAAGGCTGCTAGACTATACTCTCTTGTATTGGTTGATTGCATGAAGTTGTCAGTAGAGGCTCCTCCATTTTCCACTATGACTAACTGATATATATAGTGATGCTGAAATGATAAAATTGACAGTGATGAGACAGATCCATTACTGATAGTTCTGTGTTGTCTGACTGTATAAGGACTTCAATAAACACACAATGTATTGCCAGCAGTCTAAATAAGCAGATACCATGGCCAATGAACATTTTTATTGTATATATTTGTAAGTAAAATACATTTGCTGTTTTGAAAAGTGATTTATAATAGTACAGTATATTTATTATGGTGTATTTTTTTAGGTATTACCTTAGTTTTAGGGTGTTACTTTATTATTACATACAGTATTTGTTATGTAGAATGAGTTATTATATTATCAGAGTCTGGAATCTCACTCTTGCAAGTAGACTACAGTATGTCATTCTTGTGTAGTTTAATTAAAAGGAAGATACAGTGTTTGTAAATCTAGAGCAACCAATTCCTCCAAACTATTCCAAGCGACAGAGCACCATCATTTTTATTAATCTGGTCCTAAGTTTCCTAGCATACTTTGGAGGAATCAAGGCACTCCAATGTACCAAGAATATTTTTGGTACTTGCCCTTAATGGTCTGGCACTTATATTTGGTGTACAGTACTGTATGATCATTCTTCCAAGGTCTGTATGATGTTGGCTTTGTTACAGCCACAACAAGTAACACTTTTCATAATTATACAAGTGATGACTGTTTAATTCAATCAATTTATGCTCTGTTAGTATTTTTTATATATAATTTCATTGTACACAGCTTGTATGTTCTGTTATATTAAACTGAAAACTAATTGTGTCTTTACTAATATACTTAACCTATTTTTATACATATATGATACCAACATGTGCTGTGGTTATTAATGAATTAATTGAGCCTGGTAGTCCAGCTGTTATTAAAAGTATTATAAGGTTAGTAGTGGTCCAGTCAAGTCTTCAAATGACAAGAGTCTATCAGCTGGATAACTGCTGAACACTAAAGAGAGAACACAGCATATTCAGTGAGTCGGTATGGTTGGAGAGAAGCCAACACCGAGAGTCCAAGACCACAAATGGCTGCAAAGCATAATAATATAAAGTAGGGAATATAGATTACCATATATTCCCCACTGTCTTTTTGTGACATACACTTGTAATAAGAGCACGACTGGCTAAAACCTTTGGGAAAATTTAAAAAATCTTCATATGACTGATCAAGAACTATACACAGTTTATCATCATTGTGGTATATTTCCGTGACCGCAACTCTAGTCACTCTACATTATAAGATTCATAACGTAGTTATATATTATTAAGAATACTTCTTTTTCTTCCCTTGTTTTCTTAAATATTATCGGTAGTGAATAGGCATGTTTAGTAAATACGTTTGTTTACTATGAAAGTCTAAAATAACCTATGTTATACCGCATTTATTTAATAAATAATTGCTTAATTAAATTACATTTACTGTACTTTTAATTTGTTAAGAGTATTAAAGTTTATTACATGTAGACAAGTAGTTTTATGTATAATGAATGTATCATTACATCATTTAATTATAATGGTATGACCGTGAGAGTTGTGTCATTTCTGTACAGACTACTATCATACTATTTGTCTGTGGTTACATATACTGTACTGACATTACTACAGACAGTACAGTGTGGCCATGTAATAAAATACTGGTGGTGACTGCTGGGGAAAGAATGTACAATAAACAATGTGAAGGACACATAGAAGGAATAACACATTGTAACTTAACACTCGGCGTGTGACGAAAACTTGAACTTGAGTACGGTAGTTGAGTTTTGGGTTGTGTCACTTGAAAAATTGTATGTACACTGTATTGTCACCTTCCAGTTCCAGTTCCAGCAGTGTATTAGGTCTTGTCTAATAAATGTTTCCAACAACACATGTAACGTTAAGGTAAGGAACTATTATTTTACCATTGTAATATTATGGCACCTAGGCTATATAATATATCCATGAGTATTGTACGATGTGTCAATATAAAGTGAAATTATTAGAGATACATGTTTCTGAGAATTTGCCTCAGTCACTTTATGATAGTTTACACTGGTTATACCTGGTAGTTTGCCCAGGTTAGGTCCCGGTAGTCTGCTGTGGTCTAGGTTAAGTTAGGTCAGGTCAGACTAGTTTCCAAATTATATTTGTAAAACGGGGCATTTACGAGAGAAACACCATAGATGAAAAGTGTGTTATAATGGACCAAACTAGTGGATAATTATACTAAAATATACAATATAGTGAACCCAGTTCTTCTGTAAATTTACCAAAATTATACCGTCACATCATCCATTATTATGCTTTTTTTTGTTTTAGCCCTTAATTAATGTTGTGGTGTTCTGGCAGGAGTTTGAGTGTGGCATCAAAATGTGTTGTGTTGTTGCCTCGTGGTGGCCGTCTGTCCCATCCTGGTTTGGGGGTGTACAGTCATCGTACCATGGCCACCAAGAGAATTAAGGTAAGGAAGAGGGAGGGAAGTGTGGGAGAGGTAGGGAAGAGTGAGAGAGGTATGAAAGTGTGGGAGAGAGTGGGAAGTGTGGGAGAGAGAGGGAAATGTGGGAGAGGTAGGGATTCTAAATTAGATGGAGGGAAGTATGTGATGAGTGGACATTACTCAAGAGTTTATGGTATTTATTGAAAGAATTACTGTACCATTTTGTAGCAGTGTTGTCAGATCCAGCTAGGTCCCAGTATTTTACCCCGGTCATTTCCTGTACTTTACCACGGTTATTTCCCGGTAGTTTGCCCAGGTTAGGTCCCGGTAGTCTGCCCAGGTTAGGTCCCGGTAGTCTGCCCAGGTTAGGTCCCGGTAGTCTGATACAGTTTAAGTTAGGTTAGGTAAGGTCAGGCTAATTTCAAAGTGCCCCATTTGCATCTGCCCGATCTTGGAAAAGCCATAGATGAAAATAGTCTTAGAATAGTCCAAATAAGTGGGTAATGAAGGTAGAAAAACTGTACACAACAATTGTAATTCTTTCAATATTTACAGAGTTTACTAACTATTGGTACAGTACTGTATATTATTATTACAGTTAAGGTAGGCAAGCCATCACATAGAGGCTGAACTTACTGTCACACTCGACAATGTGGAGTCGACATACACTACATTATTCCATACTGAAATATACATAAATCGTAAATATTGGCCGCGTGGAACTTTTATGCAGATATTTTAGTGTTTTAGTTTCCATTTTTGTACCCAGATGCTCGACAATAATGAACCATTGTATCCGAAAATTTAATAGCAACAGTGACATTCCCGTCTATAATATCGGTGACTCGGTGTCTTATAAAGCTATGCCAGCGCCGCCCTGGTGGAGAATCAACGAACTATAAACATACAGTTCCCAACTCCATATAAATGAGCTCAATGGTTGGAGCCGTGGAGGGTTTTCATCAGCAGAAGCACCCTAGCTATTTATATCAAGAAAATATAGTTCATATAAATTTGGACATGATTATTATTACACCCTGTATCTAATATTTTACAAGGTTAGCTGTTTATGTTTTGGCTGGCACATTATTATCAGCGACAACCTCATGACAACTTTTATAATGACAAAATATGATAGTGGGAAAGTCCAAACTGTGGCGTACGTTTTACTTACGTGCACCACAACCCTCTATCCAATCAGCCCCCAGAAAATGAAAGAGTTGTTAAAGTTGCCTGTTCATCGTACGTCGTCCAGCCTCACTTATTGATTCACTGTACTTGACTTCATTCTCTCCTTCCCTCCCCTTCTCTTCTCCATCTTCCCTCTCTTCTCCCCTTCTCTTCTCCATTTTTCTCTCCTTCCCTCCCCTTCTCTTCTCCATCTTCCCTCTCTTCTCCATCTTTCTCTCCTTCCCTCCCCTTCTCTTTTCCATCTTCCTCTCTTTCCTCCTTCTCGTCTCCATTTTCCTCTTCTTCCTTCTTCTCTAAGTTCTCTTCTCCATCTTTCTCTCCTCTTCTCCATCTTCCTCTCCTTTCTCGCCTTCCCTCTCGTCCCCACTTCTTTCATTTTAACTACGTACTTTACATATCTACACTTCCCCACCTCCCAAACTTCCTTCTTCCATACTACACCTACACTTCCTCTCTGTCTCAGTTACCATACTCACCTCTTCAATACCCATATCCCTCGCTCTATACCTCCCACACTTGCCTCCCCTGTCCCATAAAATCCATACCTCTCCCACACTTCCATCCCCTTTCCATAGAATCCATACCTCTCCCATACTTCCCTCCATCTCCTTTAGAATCCATACCTCTCCCACACTTTCATACCTCTCCCACACTTCCATACCTCTCTCCTATAGAATCCATACCTCTCCCACACTTCCCTCCCTCTCCCACACTTCCATACCTCTCCCACACTTCCATACCTCTCCCATACTTCCCTCCATCTCCTTTAGAATCCATACCTCTCCCACACTTCCATACCTATCTCACACTTCCATACCTATCCCACACTTCCATACCTCTCTCACACTTGCCACCCATCGACCCTTTTCCAGAGGCTTTAAAAGAAATCTGGATTGTGTTGCGTCCGAATTCACAATATTGACTTTGTTTTCTCGATACGGTAGTCGAAATCAGATTCACTTGAAGTAATAGTTAATAATGCGTCAACATTACTCTGCTGATATGGTTATGAAGTGAGAAAAGTATGTTAAAAACTTTTATTGAATGCACGAGAGAAGTAATTGTGGCTTTAGATCTCAGAGTTGTTGCTTTTTTTAGTATTATTGATTGAGATGTTGTGGGACTATACCACTGTCCCTTATCATGTATTAATTAAACTGTAATAACAACAACATATGAAGATGAAGCCAAGGTTTCTTAGAGGGTTACGGAGGGTGAGCCAGACTGTCTCGCTGGAAGCTACTATCCGAGCCTGTACAGTCGGAAGCAAAAGTCGACCGTGTCTCCTTACTATTCACTAACTCAGCGTTTCTTGGAGAATAACATAATAAAGGATAATAATTGAACCAACACATTCACCATACAAAATTCAATATCCAGGGGGAATAATAGAAAATTACTCAAGGTTTTCAATTTACGAGCCTGTGTGTGAAGCTTATATTTCCATACTGTAAGCTTCATGACTTGGCACAACTGGCGACACGACTTTTGCCCCTGACTGTATGTGTGTCTGACTGTGGGACCTGTGTGGGTGTGGGTGTGGGGGTGGGATAGTGACTGGTGGTGGGTGGGTTCATTCGTCAGGAGTCACTAGTCAGTCCTTCAGTAGTAAACCTGTTGCTGGCATACATACAACACGTATATCTTTGAACCTCTGTAATACTTTTATCTTGTGTGTTTCCGATTTCCGTGCCCTTGTTTCCGAAGCTCTACAGCAGATATGGTAAGCACAATGAGCTGCTGGTTATTGTATTAAAGAGTTAAGAGCAACGTAAATTATATAGTTCACCAGCATGGGTTTTGTACAGATGTGCGCTAACGTTAATCTATATGTATATTATATGTATATATTGGCTCTGTGTTGTCAAATAATGACAATTTGGTATTAACACGTATTGCCGAGAAAACGCCGGGCAGACAGAATTTCCATTATATTATGGTACTGTAGGTTATTAAAGATGATGAACAGGAATATTGTGATGTACCAAAAATGTGTATTTTAAGTTTGTATTATACTGTGGTGTAAACTGGTTATTGTTTGCTGACCTTCACAGTGACCACCTCACTCCCCTCCCCACCCCCCCATGCCCTACAAGGTCACAAGATGACAATAGTATATAGTGACTTGGACAGTATCTGACAGGACCCACTCATTTCTTCTTGTTTCTTTACCCAATCTTGTATTTTGTAATTTTAGAAAAAAATAAGAGTTTTTTTACACCTATAAACAGATGGCATGATATTCAGTCAAAAAAGTGTCCTGTAAATATACAGATACCTGTTACATAATTGCTTAAAGTAATAAAATACATACACAAATTTAACCTTTCCCCCCTTGGTCAACAGGCTGTAAAACTGAACGAGGAGGAACGTAAGAGCAAACTGAAGCCACTGCTGCAGGAAGCCAAGTGGTCCATGGTGGATGGACGTGATGCCATCAAGAAGACCTTCACCTTCACTGACTTCAACCAGGTCAGTCTCATGTTCACTCTCAACTTGATGGCATCACAGATGGAATTTTCTTAGTTTTCTAGTAACATTTTTATGGAAGGCATTGTAAACTTATAATATTTTTTAGCACTATACAATACTATATTAGCTAGGATAATCTCTGGGACCGTTCCTCTATTCAAATTTTAATGAGAATTAGTAAGCCTATAATTTACATTACCGTTATGAAGGTTTCAGATGTTAGGCGCATGTGGCTACCTCACAATATGGATCTTCATGTATTCTGATTTTTATTTTTTCTAAGTCTGAAATGTCAACAAACAAGATGGTTGAACTCATTGATGGTCACCAGAATACTGTATAAGACATCAACTAAGGTTGAATTGGTTTGAGTGTTAAGAGAATAAGATGTTAATCCTAAGAAATAGAACCATTATATATTTTAACTCTCTTCTGTAAATGTAATTCTTGTTGTACCAGTATTTTTTTAGTTTCATATCAGTAGGTTTTGTTATTTATGAAATACTACCACCTTAGTCCATATTGATGTTATGTTGTATGTTGTGTACAGGCATGGGGATGGATGAACCAGGTGGCACTGGCGGGTGAGAAGATAGACCATCACCCAGAATGGTTCAATGTTTACAATCGGGTTGAGGTGACTTGGTCAACACATGACTGCAGTGGACTCTCCCTCAAGGATATCAAGATGGCAACCTTCTGTGACAAAACACACAAAACATCCTAAATATATAATGAATACTGTACTGTACTGATATTTTCTCTATACAATATCTTTTTCCAACACTTATTATGAATTCATTTCCAGAAGGGTTGATTGTACTGTTTAATATTTTTCTAATCTGTTCTCTCAGATGGAAATAAGAGATAATACAATATCATGAATCTTCACATTACAATAGCATGGTTGTAAAATCTGATATAATAGAACAATATGCTATTTACACTATATGATGATACTGTAACTGCAGCTGAAATCATAGACTGTACTGTAAGTTTCTACCCAAGTTCTCATTTGCTGATGTGTAACACAAACCTGTAGATGATGATTATCAACCTATCATGATTAACTTTTACCACTACATGTTGATATTGGAGAGCAAGGGACAAAAAATAGTATGCTATATAGTAAGTGGCCATTTGGTGAAATTGTTGTAATTAAAGTGTGAGTCTTCCTGTTTCCACGGGTAAGTGAATGAACTCGGAATTGTGTCAGTAAACAGTTCATATCTGTAACTGTTTGATGATGTTATGTACAGCTTTTTATTTTCCAAAAAATGTATGTTATTCAATACAGTAAATAATATTTATGAAATGGGTAGTTTATTATGTCCTTTCATCTCATCCATCACACCCTCCCTGTAAGGACTAGAATACAATAATGACAATGGTCCTACAGATCTTTAATGACTACTGAAGGAAATATAAAAAAAATCATAACAAAATAAAAGCATAAAACAGATCACTTGACTGCTGATTTATACACCAATTCTGTAAGTGCTTCCAATGGTTTTTAGTATAAGTTACCAACCTGATTACACAAAATACAAATGAAAACACAGTTCTAGAGAATCAACATTCCAGTACAGTATTATATTTTATATCTATTAAAAATATTAAACCTAGTACTGTACTTATCAACAAGTATATAGGCTACACAATCAGTACTGGGTTGGTTGAATTTTAGTACAGTATTCTTACATGATTGACCTGAGTTTAATTAAGGGTTTAATAATTATAAATGGATAGGGATGGATCGATATAGCTCTCTTTTATGTGGCATTGAAAAGAGGTGGTCGGCACCATTTTTCTTGTGATTTAAACCAACTTAAACCAACTAATAAATGATTGGTTATCTTGAAAAGCTGTTTAGTATTTCCCTCAACTGAAAATAAATTGGTCTCTTAACCATTAATCAGCGAGATATAGCGAAAGAACATAATGTAGCCAATAGATAGTAGTAGTTGCCATGAAATGCATCGTCTTTTATATCTATTGTAGAAATGATTATATATTATTATGATATCGCAGTGTTGATCATTTTATGTATATCATGATTATATGGAATACATAGCATAATCTAGGCCTATGAAGATAATTTAAGACTTTAGAATAATCAAACAGATGATACTCTTTAAGATATGTTTTAATAAATACAACAAGTACACCACATAAGTGCATAAATGACAAAAGTTATAAAATATATTTAAACTTGGCGCCATTACTGCCTTATGGGTAGCATTCCGTCAGGGTTCCAAAAGTATACATCACGAGAAAAACTATCACTAAAAAGTTTATTCTTCATCAAATCGTGTTGATAATTAAATATCTTGTATACTATTTGCTTTTCATAAAATATATCGCTACATATTAGAGTGTGTGAGTTATACGTCGTAGAAATTAATGGTGCTCATGTTGTAGTTACAAAGATGTTATTCTGTATTTACGGAACAATATATATCAAAATCCTGAAATCTACAAGACTTTGTTTATCTATAATAGTGAAAATTAATGAATGTATGAATATTGTAGAGTTTTGTTATTATTGGTAAATGTTTTATAAGAGTTTAGTGTACGGTTTGGCCTGGTGGGAGGAGAGGCAAATAATGGCGAGTGGCAGAGGAAAAACCACAATTTGATACATTTTTCTACACTTAGAGGCCACCAATAACCGTAAGTCGGCTACAGGGTCAATATTTTAGCCTCCATCTATGTACATATGAGTGTAAATAGATGAGAGGTGAGGGAGGAAGGGTGAAAAATGAGAAAAACATGAGGGGGGTGGTGAGGGAGGGAGGGCAGGGTGTTGGGAAATGCCGACCATTATTTTAACACAAACACATATTTTTATATTATACCACGTCTAAAATATCCTGATGGGTCTATTTTTACTTGATGTAGAGGGAGAGGGGAGGGTTAGGTTAGGTAGGATGGAGTGGGATGTGGTGAGAGGGATGGAAGGATGAGGGAGGGAGGGGGAGGATGAGGGAGAGGGAGTGAGGGGATGAGGGAGGGAGGGAGAGGGAGTGAGGGGATGAGGGAGGGAGGGGGAGGGAGAGGGATGGGAGGATGAGGGAGAGGGAGTGAGGGGATGAGGGAGGGAGTGGGAGTGAGAGGGGAGACTGACATTTAATTCTTGGGTATGATAGTGGTATAGGTCAGTAGATACATATACACACACACACGTACTTATACATGCACACAAACACATGTACACACACACGTACACACACAGACACACATGTACACAGACACACATGCACACACATATACACAGACACACATGCACACACATATACACATACACATACATACAGCTCAGTTCACAACCTAATCTAACTTACCTAAACTACCGGGACTTAAACCTTAACAGACTACCGGGACCTAACCTTAGCATGTTAGCAGACTACCGGGAGATACTCAAGGTTAGACCTCAGACCAATAGAATACTAGAGAGGTCTTCCCATCACCTTATACGAGCATTGACTCCCTTGCCTCTTATACTATCACTACGGTAAACACAAACAGATCCCCACAAAGTTTCTTCCTCACAAATAGTGTGATTGTTGACCTGTAAGTGACGTCAAGGAATGGATTGTGTTGAGGGTTTGGGTGAGACTGGTGGTCAGGATACCGTGAAGAGGCTTCTTCATAACTATGTCATAAGTAGACTGGATTACTGCAATTCTCTTTATTATGGTTTACAGGACTATCGGTTAAGAAAATTGCAACACGTAATGAACAGAGCAGCAAGATCAATTAAAGGTGTTCCATCTGGTGAGAGGATAACTCCAGCACTCATTGACTTACACTGGTTACCAATAAAGGCGAGCATTGTGTACAAGATATGTCTTCTAACATTCCAAGCATTGACATTTGGAAAACCGGAGTACTTGACGAATCTTTTAAGAGGTTTTCATGTAAATACCTCCATGGAACTCAGACATAGTGATGAACAATACAGATTAAATGAACCAAGGAGTAATCTGACAATGGGTTTCAGAGTGTTTGAAAGGTGTGTGTGCACCAACACTCTTTAATGGATTGCCATTAAATGTCCGCAGAAGTGAAAATTGCACGATTTTTAAGAAAAGACTGAAAACACATCTGTTCGCTGAGTGTTACGACACAGATGATATGAATCTTACAAGTGATTATAGTGTTTAATAATATTGAAGGAGGCCCTGCGGAGCACCAGTTACTGGTGGAGCGGGGCGTAGAATATACAACAACAAGTAACAAGTAACACACCTACATCCTCTCATCTCCCAGTCATGAGTAGTGTGACACTCGTTGGGTTAGCCTAATCTAACATAGAAATGCCTGCTGACTGTGCTGTAACTGGATGCCCTGCACTGTTCAAGAAAAACACAAATTTAAGTTTCTACAATCTCCCAAAAGATGAGAAGTGCCGAAGTAAATGGGTTAAGCTCTGCAAGAGGAGTCTTATTAATCCATCCACTTCAAGAATATGTGGCTGTCATTTTGGTGCAAAGGCATTTGAAAGGAATTTAAAATATGAATTACTTTGCCTTTAAACACACCATCTAGCCTACATTCTCTCTCCCTCTACGTGATCAAGCCATTAATCCATGAAAATATCCTAGACAGTGAAGAAACAAGAAAGGAATTAAGAAGGCAGCAATATGGGTATTTCTGCATAAAACGTCCACATGGCCAACATTTACAATTTGTGTATATTTCACAAGGGGACAATGTAATATGTTTATGTGTAATGAATTTAAGAGGAGGTTCCATTTATTTTTGGTATAATAGCATATAGAAAATTTCAGCTGTCCAGAGCCTAAGTTCAGTGTTTTCCTGCCATTGTAAACATTGGACAGTCCACGTATCGTAGCCGACTAGGTTGGGTCCCAGTAGTTTGCCCAGGTTAGGTCCAGGTAGTTTGCCCAGGTTAGGTCCCGGTAGTCTGCCTTGGTCCTGGTTTGGTTAGGTCAGGTTAGGTCAAGTAAGGATAAAAAAAGTTACCTCTTCTAAATATTATGGGCAACAATCAATAGAACAAGTAAAAATATGCATGAAAATGTATAAAATGTGGGAACAATACAGGTGGAACTCTTATGTAGAATTACCACAATATGAACTTTGAAAATTACTGCAGAACTTGACCAGGATTTGATTTGGTATAAGTGGTTTTGAATTGCGGGAGTATAACCATTATTTATTTTGGTAATTCATGTTATTTGTGTTGCGGGAGTATAACCAGGATTTGTTTTAGTAATTGGTATTATTTAAATTGAAGGAGTATAACCAGAATTTGTTTTGGAAATTTGTGTTACTGTATTTGAATTTCAGAAGTATAACCAGGAATTGTTTTGGTAATTGGTATTATTTGTGTTGCAGGAGTAGGCTGATGGGTGAGCCAGTGTTGCATACGGGTCAGTCATCGCCGGTGTGGGTGCAACAACCAAGTAAAACAGTCACCAACCACCAACCCCCCACTGCACTCGAGTCCTTACCACACACACCTAACACCCACCTTTATCAACCTGGTCAGTACACTACCAAATCTTTACTTGTCCTATACTGTACTCACTATGTCATCTCTTTCACTCCAGATTAATTCGTATTGCTCATTTGTCTTTTGTTATACTATTACTCTTCAGGTACAGTATTGCTAATTGGTGAATTTCATATAAAAAAAAGAAGTCAGTCACTCCTTTTGTGTATGTATAAACTTTAAAATAGGCCATGAAAAAGAGTTAGTGTTTATAATGAAATACTATTGCAGAAGGTGAGGTGGGGTGCAGCAGTGAAGGTCAGCAGTGTGTGGTGCGACCAGTGAAGTCTGACGGTGGTGGGAGTAGTGAGGAGGCCCAGGCCGAGTGCTGCCCTGACATTCCCCCACCCCACCCCGGGGGTATGGATGACGTGCCCCCTTCCAGCAGTGGCGCCTTTTACCCTGGCCCTCCCCAGCCTTACCGACCTCCTGACGGTTACTATGACCTACTGAGTGGCCTGGGTGCTGCCAGTCCAGCTCAATATGCCACCCCAGGCCCTACTCTCCCACCTAGTCCCCCAGCACCATCCAAAGTTGAACCCACTACCTATGTGGAGACCTCACATCCTCCTATAACATATGGAGAGACAGGAGCCCCTATGGACTATAGTAGTAGCCCTGCAGGCCTGAGTTACAGTGAGGCAACCTCTGCATCTTATGTCACGGCCCAAGACAATCCTGAGCCTCAATCTTTTTCTCATGCCCCAACCAACCCCTTGAGCTTACTGAGTGATGTGGCTCTTGGTGGGGATGCCAGCAGCACTACCAGTACCAGCAGTAGTAGCACCATCAGCAGTAGTAGTAGTAGCAGCAGCAGTAGCAGCAGCAGTGGTGGCTCAGGATGTGAAAGCGAGGTGCGTGAATCCTAATTTTTTTATTTTAAAGTGTAAGATACATAACATAATTCTAAGTTAATTCCAAAATAGCCACACTGTGTATATCAACTTGACATCAGTCTATGTTTCAGAAGGGTGTGGAAAATTAATTGGGTTTAATGGGAGGTGACTGGACCATTACATCAAAGGGATGTTTTACGTTTGTTATACCCCTGATGAATCAATTGTTATTTTTATTATTATTATTAGTATTACTAGTAGCAGTAATAGTAATGGTGAGGAAATTTATTGATTAAAGTGTTGTTCGATGTTATGGCCATGTGGAAAGAATGAATAAAACTGAGGTGGTAAATAAGGTTTATGGAAGTTAATATGAATAGCAAAAAATGTGATAAAATGTGTGATTGTATAAGAAAGTGTGGATTGAAAATAGTTGGAGTAAAAGAACTTTTGCATAGGCCCAAATAGGCAAGAATGGAAGACATTTGCTAGGAAATTTTGATCATAATTATTGTTATTGTAAATGATTGACAGGTTGCAGGTTGTCAGTCTGTGGGTAAGGGAATGGCTAATAATAATAATTTGAAATTAAACTTGGACAGGTGCGGAGAAAGCGTGTGCATAGCTCTGGACCAGAAGGCAGTCGGGGCAAGAGCCAGCGTGGTCGCCTGGAATCACGACGAGGAGGATGGAGCAGCTCTATGAGGGATGATGACAGTGATGATGAAGAGGATGTAGGTGGTGCTGTGTCAGGACGAGGTGGACGTGTGAAGGTAGATGATGGACCCACCGCCCCAGACCTACAGTTGGACTGGGTATCATCATCAGACTCAGACTCGGACACAGACTCATGCATTGAAGTGGTGAGCGTTCAGAGATCCGGGCGGGGTGGACGGGCAGTGGCAGTGGTGGATCTGACCACTGAGAGTGATGACGAGGTGGTACTGGCCCGGCCGTCTCCACCAACTCCTCCAGCAGCGGCCCACCTCCCCACACTCCCCCCACCCCCACCACCAATTTCATCGAGTGGTTACCGTATGTCTTGGGTACCTGCAGCTGCACCACCTGTAGCTGGAGCCAGTGGTGGTGTGGCACCAGGACCTGGACAAGTATCCTGCCGTGGTCATCACCCCACTGAACCTGGCCAGCCTTCCACCTGTTCTTATGCCGTTCCCCCAACTACCCTGGGGTCTATCGGTTTAAGTGCCAGTGGGGCAGCAGGACTGAGCCTGGAGCAGCACGGGGCAGGGTGTTATGGGGCATGTGTCCATCCTCACCACTCAGCCCACCACCATCACCATCATCACCATCACCATACCCTTACTCCTACACCTGGCCATCATCATCACCACCACCACTACTACTCCCCAGACTCACCACTCTACTACTCTGCCCTTCCAGCTCACCCTCTCTTCCCTCCATATCCCCCCACCACCCTCACCTCCTCATCCACTTATCCTGCCCATCCGTCCCTCTCTCGCCTCAACCCCATACACCAACGCATCTGGCAGAGTCAGCAGCGTTATCAGGAGATGCAGAGGCGTTGTCTAGACCCAAGACTTTCTGGACCTGCACCTGTTACTGCTCAGCTGACTCCACATCAGCCACCCACCTCTCAACCACCCACCTCTTCAGCTGCCTTGACAGACCAACCCTCCCAGACAAGCACACCTTCAGCTCCCACTCCAATGGATATCCAAGCCACATCCAGCACAGCCCCACATTCAACCCATGCCCAACCACACCATCACCACCCTTCCATGGATGTCCTTATAAACACCTCACACTCTCATGGGTGAGTCAAGTTTCACATCATTGGTGTTTATGAATATACATACCGTAGTGTGTGATAGGTGAGAGATACAGAATCATATCCAATTTCATACATGATGCTTAACAACATTATATTCAAAGTATTGTTTGTTCATTTGCATTTAGGATTTGTACAGAAAAGAGGTTAGATTTGGTAGCAAAGTGAATATTGCATCTCTCCAGAAGGAAGAGAGTTGTAGTTATTGTTGTAGTTCAGTGTTGAGTATAATTGTGATGCAAGATGAATTTGTAAATCTTATAATTTTAATATTAGTGTATATTACAGTGATGGAGGAGGCTTGTATGGACACTTGTATGGAGGTGGTGTACCTCCAGCCCATATGTCCGTACCTGCAGCAGCAGCAGCAGCAGCAGCGGCAGCGGCTGCAGCAGTGGCCAGCGGAGATCCCAGACACCTGACCATACCAGGGGCTGGCCTGCACATCAACATTGGTGGAGGGTCTCAGCTTCCTCTGGACCTCTCCCTACCACCCACCCTCACACCAGAGCTACCACCTCCACCAAGACTCACCTACATACCTCAGGTACCATTTCATATGTCTTCTTATTTCAGATATCTCAGTCTCTTAACTTTCTTTACATGAGTTTTCTAAAAATTTACATTAACCTGAGTGGAAGGGAAGGGCTTTAGGGAGTTGGCCAATTCCTTGGGTGAGTTTATGGAGGGAATATGACATCAAACATTTTACTTCTGTCGCTGAAATAGCATCATATAATCTAGACTTACTTATTTGGCTGATTATACATTAAGGCTAAGTTCAGCTAACTTATTTCAACCTTCTTGTGTGGTTGTGGCAGCTGCCGTTATTCCAGCGAGGGTCAACGTTCAGACTTGAAGACTACATGCGTGTGGTGGACCATCGCCGCCTGCCTGTAGTGACACGAGGAGCCTCTCGCAACACCATTGAGAGAAACACCTTCCCACACAAGTATAAGAAGGTTAGTTCACTCCTTACTTAATGTCTTGTTTTCTCCTTTCTCTTTCTCTCTCTCATTTTTATGTTTATAGTTTAAAAACTAAAACATGATTAATAGTAATTTAATTAACATGGCAGTTGCTGCATTCAAGGTTCTATACATTTGTTTGTGGGAAGGTATGTTTTAAGTGGGCTACCGGCTATTTACATTTTTTGTCTGCTTTGTATTAGCAGTGAACTTAAATTTCAATCACTTTTGAAATACATATCTTCCATATATACGGTACCGGTATATTTCAAAGTGCCAAGTATATAGCCAAGACATGATTTCTGCCTCTTTGCCCAGTATTGTATCCACTTAAGGGAGGTTTTGTATATGAAATGACTTCGTATTCATCCACTAGGCTCTTCACAGTTCTATCTTCATATACACTAGGTTGAACACCATTATTACCTTTGATCTTTACCAAAAAATAGATTTTCTCGATATACATATTCTGCTTCTTAGCACCATTAGAAAAAATCAGTAGACCCCAGTTCATCAACAGTAGTTTACCCCTTGAACCTTGATGTGTCCGGCAGATGAAGCGTGCAGACTTGATTGGTGAGGACGGACCAGAGAAGTGCACCATTTGTCTGTCAGAGTTTGAGGAAGATGAGGATGTGCGACGCCTACCTTGCATGCACCTCTTCCATATAGAGTGTGTGGACCAGTGGCTGGCCACTAACAAACGCTGCCCCATCTGTCGGGTGGATATTGAAGCTCACCTCACCAAGGACTACACTGCCACATCCTCATGAAGTCACTTCTCTAGTAAGAGCGGAATATCTTGAAGGGCATACCTGGTCATGCCCAACCCTGGCCTGCCTTGTTCTACCCTTCTCCATCTATTTCTTCCCATTCTCACAATTTTCTATCTTCCTTCTATTCTTCCTAACCCCCTCCTGCCTCACTGTTCTATATCCTATTTCTTATCTTTCTATTGATATCCTTACCTTGACCATTGCCATTCCCTTGCCTGGTTCTAAGGTTCCTAAAAGCTGCAGGACTGGAGGTGGCTGCCTGGTGTATAGCACAGCCAAGATATCCCACTTACTAGAGGTAAAACAAGAGACAAACAAGAGACTCACCTGTACCCTGGACATGTACAGGATGAGGAGGAAGAGTGTAAAATTATGATGATGATGAGGAGGAGAAATAGGAGTACAGTGGCTGCATTAAACCAGAGTCACATCTGTGCCCTGCCCATATACATACATAGTTGTGTTTGTTTGATGCTGACGTTGGGTGTACTGGCCTCACAGACAATATGTGATGCTCTACTAAGGCACATATGCAAATTGCTAAGCTTCCTGTTACAATATATAGATATATATAATTTTATACAGTGTCCTACTATTTTAAACCATCTACATATCTTCCATATCTTATTGCAATCCTGGATTTTTGTTGCATTAACATTAAAGAACCAAGTGTAAAGGTTGTTGATAAATTTGCCAAAGTAGTACAGTAACTAGAGCTGCCATGGTGTGTAGAAACTGGCCCAGTTGGTGCAGTGGTAGTGTACTGAGTAAACGTGCATGATAAAGAAAAACAAGAGCAGCAGTAGGTGAATGTTCTGGTGTGATTGTTGGTGGTGACATCAAACAGAATTATACCAGTGTTTCATGCATGTTCATATGGGTATGGGTTGTGAGAATTCTGAGGAAAAAAACTACTGTAAAAGTTAAAATACCTAGCCAAAACTATCAACAAAACGGGTGTAATCATATGATGAACACGTTTATGCCTGACGACGTGAGTTGAGTTGGAGAACAAACTAATGGTGTTGGAGATACTGTATTTTTCATGCTGGAGACGAAGTGTTGTAAGTGACTAAAAGCGGGAAGTGATAGTTCGCATAAGTGATCATCTGACCAGCCTGTGTGTTGCCTGAAAGCATAAATGGCATATTATGACAACACATCACTGCTCCAGTTTGCCGAGTTGTGTATTGTATGTAAATAGTGAAGTTCAGCATGTGTTTGCCCCGTCCCTATAAAGGGTTGAGGACATCTGCAAGAAGCTGTCTGCTCTTCATTTAGCTGCCCAACAACTCCGTGGGAGACTACTCGTCGCCCCCACGAACTCAGGTATGGTGCAGAGAGGGATAGCTGACAGTGCATTCATTTTGTTTGTTCCTGCCACCACAGGAAGGCTAGTTAGAGGTGTGGAGTTCTGGCGTATTCATGACGGGACGCTTGAATGTGATACACTTAGAATATATGGCAAACACTTTATTATTATTTTGATATATGGTTTTTCTTTTCCCACCTAACTACCTGTCTGTCATTCTCATCCCCCTTTATTCTTCATCTATTTCTCATGTAAATTTTCTCTTTCCTTATTCCTTCCCTTCTTCACTCATCAAGCCTTTCAGCCTTGAAGAGTGAAACAACTGCTACTAGCCTATATAAAATTCTAACATCATATCTCCTTTGTCTTTGTGATATTAAAAATTTTTATACCTTATTCTGACCCGCAGAATAAACAATCATCACATTGTTTTGTATTTATAAATTAATATACCAGTGAGACTTGAGTTTTAAGGATGTAATAATAACAGTGTGACATTTATTTTATATAATACTACTTCTTCAAGGTTGCATTTTTCTTTTACAGTAAGCTTGATGACTTGTGTTGTACCTGTTACATTTTAGTGCCTCATCTATTTATCCCAATTTTATTATTTTTATCACTGGTGTGGCTGTCAGGGCCACTTGTGAGAATCAGGAAGTTAATGTAAGGTTTACTTCATGTTGTTACTCTTTTCTTTATTCCTTGATATTTTCAGTTTCTACATTTCTCATTTACACCAACCATTTCATTAGTAGTCATGCAGTACTCTTTCGTATTTTATTGACTTCAGTTTTCCATGTTTTGGGATTCTCCAGTGATACACATCCTGGTACAGTACACAATTACTTTCTATCTGTTGTTTGTGCCATGCTGTTTATAACTTTGAGACCTAGTTACATACCCAGTATATGAATCCTTCTCCCTGTATTTATCCAATGACAGCAGTACTGTATATTCCCACTTTACACAGTTCCATAAACATTACATTACATAACATATCTAATACTTTATTCTTCTCTCTTTATAAAATCTCTTGTTTTTAGATGCCTTAACTAACATGACCTACTTTCCCTTTCCCTATCTGAACGTGAAACCAGAACTACTTACTGTATACGTAAATTATCTTTACTCCTATCTGCCTCCCCTCTGGCATTATTGTCATCACCTGGATTAACTTAACTGTTATCCTGTATATAGAACATGCCCTTTGTATCAAAACAATGACTATCTTTTATACCAAAGTGTTTTAACAGAGAAATTAATAGGACCTGAAATTACCGTACCTTTATTTTTTCATTTATTAGAATACTTCTAATGAACAGTTTTAGTTGTAATTACTTATATATACAGAAATGCAGCATGATATATCAAACCCTTAAACTTTCACTTTCTTCTTCCAAGTTTTCTGGCTCAAGATTTTTAAAGTTTTTGCATGACTGTCTCTCGTAAGTCTATATAGCTAGCCATTTCTTGGATGTTAAATGAACTAAAGGGACCATACTTTCCTGGCTTGAATTGAGGAATAATGGTTTATCCAAATTATTTTTGGAAACCAAGAACAGTGCTGTACATCACTTCAGATGGTCAGTGTGGAGGCACAGCTTGGAGAAGTCACTAGCCACTAATTTATTCTTGTCTTATTCCTTTTTCTTTCTTATATCTGTTTACAATATTGGTTAAATGGTCAATTGAATCCCTATTTGATGGACTGGCATTGAATTTGTTAAAATGTGGTCCTTGTTTTAGGTTGTCATTCAGGAAACAGTTAAGCCTCACACCCACACCTGATTTGTCTTTGCTCGATAAGTAACGTGGCCTGTAAACTCCTGCTCTCTCCTAACTTTGTAAATATGTTTTATTAACCAACCACTCAGAAGAGGGCCAGGAGCTAGTGAATGAACTTAGCTTTAAAGATAAAGGCTATTGGACAAACAAATTGGAACAAACTTTATTTTAATTATTTCCAAATTATAGGTATAGAGCATGGCAGGGAAATAAGAGGGTGTGTGGACCAGCTGTTCTCATAATGATAATAGCAATTCAGTCTCTTCCTTATGGGTTGGCTACCTACTTAAAACTATCATGTCTGTTTATATCCTGGACTTTTGTTTACTTTTGCATTTATGGTACCTCTCCAAGTTTGCAAATGCTCGTGTCATACTTACCTTGTCACTAAACATTTTATCTTTTCACACTTCATAACTTTGTCATATAGTACAGTATGTAATAATTCCTGTCTTCAGACCTACTTATATTGCCTAACATCTCTTCATGTCACATCTCACATCATTTTACCTTCTCCACAAACTTTTGTCCTGTACACCTTCATCTATTATTTGGTCTTTTCACATATGATATTCCTTTTTTCCCCTCTACCATCTTTTCTTTAGACATCCACTATTGTCTCCACCACAATCCTTACCTCTCCTATTTAGTATGCTGTTATTATTTAGTTGTAACTTATATAATAGATAATGTATATTGTATTTATGCATTTATACTGCATATAGACTCCATACTTACCTGTAGAGGGTTTTAAGGTATTTTTTTTTATTATTGTTATTAGTTTTATTCCCATTACCTCATATTTTAGCCATTTTTAATATACATTATGAAGAAGTCTTTAGTATCTAGCACAAGTATTTGTGCTCGTGGTCTGCTTATCTTTACTGTAACGAAATGTACATGGAGTATAGAGATGACATTGTTAGTTTTAATCACACACACACACACACACACACAGTAAATTTTAAACACTGCTCAGCATTTCACATTTGTGTTAATTTTTTTAAATTGTCCTCTTATCTGAGTTAGACTGATATGTTTTGAAATTAACAGATCAGCAGAATAATTGGGTATCCAGATTAGAAAACTCATACATTATGTTTATTCCACATACGAGAGTACCGTATACAGTGCTGTAGTATACAACTTTGCAGGATTCTTTAGTTGATGCAATTACATTTATCAAAATTACTGAAAGTCTCACATTCAAAGATAGCTTAAAACTAATATGAACCAGCTGGAGATGTCTTCAATAATACTGTACTAATTTTGGATGTGTGTTCATCAGTGTGTAATGACATGAAAGTGTTTGGTTAGAGCCACCTGTGTGTCAGTCACATTTGTAATACTGTAATATTCTACAGCTGTTTATGCCAATCAGCTAATTTTATATTAAATTATATCCAGTACAGTACAGGGAAATGGGGTATTGATGATGAAATTGGTAAACTAAACCTCTAAATTACAGTACTGTACTTATGTCAACTTAAAATGTTCAGTCTTGTAGGGTAAAAAATGTCAGTTGATTGGAGACTTGATATTTTCAGAAAAGGGAAAGTTTAATGTTCTGGATAATAAAGGTTTAATGGTTACAGTATCTTAAGGGAAATTTTCTTTTGGGTGAATTGGAAGGCCTCCGATTCCTCCATACTATGCCATGAAACAACAGATTCCCTATTAGTAACATTCAAGGTACAGTATCTGTTTTCTGGTAGAGTTTGGAGTAATCTGAGACTTTACGATTCACCAACAAGAGAATTTCCCTTTTTAGTTTAAAGGCTTCACTTGTCTGTGCATATATAAATTTCTACCAGCTCCAATATGTAAACTGAAGAACAGGGATTGATAGCTGTTTCCAGAAATGTTCATAAAATAACTAATACAATTTCATGTCACTTACACTGATGATCAACATTTATGTCAGCCATCGCTTGACATCCAACCATGTGAGGTACTGTACTGTAGCTGGAAGAATATTATGGTTGAGATAATATTTTAATTTCATCTTGTGGATGTATGTTGTTTCAGGTGTTGTTATGGGTAATTTTTTTTTTTAACCTGAAGTATTACTGACAGTAATTCATCTGGTTTATGATTATTTATATGTAGCCTAATTAAAAGAAAGGTAGGATTTTAATTACACAGTCTACTGCTCGGTAATTTGGGTTTACTTTTGTTTTATTACAAGGTCAGTGCTACCATTGGAAGCAAGCAAAACTTTTATCAGGAGTGTAACTATAATCAAGTTTTGTTTGTTTTCCTGATATGGATATTTATTTATATATTTATTTAATGTCTTTACATTTTATGTGCCTGTGAAGGAAAGTATGTGGTAAAACAAACTACAGTACTGTTTTTCCTTTCTTGAAGAGAAGGTTTTAATAGTTTTTTTTGTTATTTCCAATATCTAATCAAGAGAGTAAAGTGTTGGATAACGTAGGGGAAGAAAACCATCAAGTCACGAAAGTTAAGCTTATTTGGTGTGAAGAAAATATTTTAATAGGTTTTTCATATTTTCATGAGTTTCAGTGAAGCTGTTATGTGGTTCCCAGACCAGGCAATGCGTTGTTTAGCCAACTGATTACAAAATAGTGTATAGTATGATGCAGTGTGTGTCATTTCATATTGTAATTTGACCATGCCTGTAGCCATCTAATATTGTGAGGTAACTTATTATTTTCGTCTGAGAATGGAGTTTGTAAACTATTGATCTTGTTAATTCTGTCCTTGCTATGAAGTTTTGTTGTGTTAGGCTAGAACCTGTTTATGGTCGAGTACTGTCAATGTACCTGTTATATTCTACCATATATTTATGTAATTCTTATGTCTGTCTAACATGAAAGTTTTAGTGTTCACTATAAGTTTTTTTTACCTCTATTAATATCACAGACATAACTGGAGTAGCATCTTTACTCCCTCTTCTTGTGAGAAACAGGGATGGAGAATGACAGTTTGTTATAACAAATGCTTATTCATATTACTTATGTTCTTTACTGTTATATAAACATTAAAAAAATTCTTTTAAGTCAAAAATTCTCTGATTCTGCCTTGCATTTGAAAAACTAAAAGTTGTAAATTGCTAGGCATATTCAGAGGAGTTGAGGTGAATTATGCAATACCAAATTTCTTAGCAATATCCAAGCTGACAGATCGCGTGATATACTGTACAGTGCGTGCTAAAATTGGCAGTGTAAATATTACAGTATTGTAACACGGAATGGTTATGGTTGGAGCAGGTGCTTTGAGAAATAATGATGTGGTATAGATAGTCGTACCTGTAGTTAAAATTCCTGTCTGATGAACTCTGGGGAACCATTATGTCATGAATAAGAAAAACTCGCTGCTTCATGCACCACATATTGCATTTTAGTTTTTTGCAATTATGTCTCTGTTCACATTAAGAAGAAGAGGTGGCAAGACTTTAGACTGACTTCATTTTTGACATACTTAACCAACTGGGTATTACAGCCTCATGTTATAGTATTTCCATCACATTAAGAATAATATCACAATATCTTTTATCTTCGTATATTATTTGTTAGGTCAGATTTTTGTGGACCTACCTTACTAACTACTGTTCACTGTGGGGCCCATATACTAATAATAAACCTTGCAGGCCTTTTGTATTATTGTAAGTAATAACAAGCAACCATTTTGAGGGCTTTGAAAGAGGTGAATGGAATACTTGGTACATAAGGTCATAAAAATGATGTCGTTAGTGAGAATGACTTGTTTTAGATAATTGGCAGCAGTGTGATACCCTTCATACAGTACTGTTCTAGGGTTGTTAGTTTGGTGTCATCAGAAATGTTGAGAGTTTTACAAGCCCAGTTGTAATATTTTGTGTTGTACATAAAATAGAAACCAGATGAGGAAGAGAATGAATTGACAACATTACTGTATTACTTCATAATCTCTAGATAGACACTGTAAATAAAGGCTCCTCCTTGTATGGTGTTTATTTTATGCACTGTCTGAATCCTATGTTACAATTTTAGTCATGTCAGTGAATGGTTTGAATTTGCAACGACTCATGTATTAGTTGTGACGTAAAATGTAATGATAAGTTATTTGTTTGTTTATTTACCATATCTGTTTGTACCATCTCTCATCTGAGGAATGATAGCATTTGTGAGGAAACCTGTGGGTCCCATCTTTATTTGTGTTGAGCCAGAGTCACTGTAGTTGTTTGGTTTGGTTTCTACTCAACTTTACAGTTCAGTTTTGACAGACTAATATTTCAACATTGACACTACTCAAAGCAGTGACACACCTCTTTCCTAGAATATCATAACAAATTTCAATCATGTTTTTGTGCTTTTCAGAATCTTGTGTTCCTGTACTCACAGAACCACCATGCATGACTGTAGTTGGCACATTCTGTTCTACAGTGGTGAAAGACCAGCATTTATTTACTTACTATTGTGAAGAAGGAGCATGAAGCATTTTGTTTCAGTGTCTGGAACCCATATGAACTCAAAATGAATAATTATTAATATATGCAGGTCTCATATGGTGTCCACATTGTATATATAATGAACATAGTTTAGTTTCAAGCTGGACAGGATCCAGATCAGATACCATAACAAAGTGTGTCATAAAACACAAAATTTTATTGTTCCATGTAAATGAATAAATATGTACTGGGTTGGAAGACTGCACAAGACAAAGCTCTATTGTAAGACCCTTTGAGTTGTGTTCTCTCTGAAGATGGACTCATTGCTGTCCAAAATACTAGAATGGAAAGAACTAAAAAGATATTCCTGCTTTGCACTTTCATGTACACACTCATGTGGCCAGTTTACAGTAATGGGCTGTTTTTTATTTTACTTTATTCTCTGAATGTTCTTTTTTTCCTTAGATACAGCATTGTGCAGCATTCTCTTTGAAAGGTATTTACAGGAAATATAGTCAGCTGGCACTGTGTCATCCCTATGAGGAATGAATATTGTAGTTTTTAACACCATACCTGAAAAAAAGGGCACAAGGGTGTTTGGTACGTGCTCTTGTCATCTCACATCTCTGATTGTAAAGCATTTTTGTACTCTATCAGTCTGGTATGTTACTGTTTGTTTGTGTATGTGAGTGTATGTGCACATGTATGTTCAGGTTCAGTGCTGAGTTGTGCTACACTATTCCATGTCTGTTTTATGTATGCCTGGGTGTCATTATATTCTGGGAAAATTTGGTGTTCACAGAGAGCAGGTATTGTGCAAGGTGATGGAGTACCCTGTGATGATTATTTTAAGGAATGATCTTGTGAGGGATGAGGAATGTGTGTGAAAACTGGTGAGCCAGAAAGAACAAATGGGAGACTATATTGTAGGATTGAGATGATGTTTGTGTGCAAGAACTGTCATGGGCCAGAGAAAAAAAAAACACTTGGAAACTTTTGTGAAGGCTTTTGTGACTTGGTTTGAAAGAAGATGAAGGGAAGTATTTATCAAATTACCTTGGTCTTTTAAAAGAGCAGTGAGTTTTGCTGGAGATTTTAAAGACGTTTTTATTAACTGGATAACTTGGAGGGGACTCGTGTTGTCAGACCTCTGGAGGCTACAGATTCCTTCAAGTCATGCCATAAAACAGACTTTGTTTACGTAGTTTGTTTTATAGTACAGTTGGGAGGAATTGGTAGCTTTCTCTTTTCCGCCACCTTAATCCCTTAAATTATGTATATGATGAAGAATAACCTGATGATCTTATGTTGGTTTCTTATACATATTTTACATCACCTGTACTAATATACGAAGGCCTATTTATAGAGTCATCTTAGTATTGTTCTTCATCCTTCTTCTTCCTCAGTCTTGACTCTTTAACTGTAAGTGGTTCAACAAACAACTTACAAAGGGCTGCTGTCTGTCAGATGGCGATATTTTTTTATGTTCTTCACCATAACCAGGGAATTTGTTCACTCTTATCTTATTGTAGAAATGTCATGAATTGTGATTTGAGCTTTTTAATACACAGAGTTTTGGTAAGGAGTATTTTATTTAATCCCATTTTTTGTTACTATTACTATGGTAGCTTTTGTAATCATAGTGATATTTAAATGATGATATACAACTTTTAAGCCTTGGAGAAGGCAGATCGAGTACTGTACAGTATTTTCATGCTACTGTACACATTTTTTATATTTAGTGTATATCTACATAAATTATGATTCTCTTTGCATCACATCAAACTTTGAACAGATAGTTGATGTCTTATTAGGGGGTAGTTATTTGTTCTCATGTTGTTCCCACTGCCTCACCACCCCACCTCTTCTCTATGTGATCAAACCTCCTCTTCCATTCTATCAAGTGTATAGTCCTCTACAATTCTCTTTTGAACATTGTTGTGTCATGCTGCTGCTCTACCAGTACTGTATAATTATGCAGATCTCTCAAAGAAGATGGACGGAACCATGTTTGCTGCATACTTTTGTTTTATGTAAGGAAGTAAGTCCAAATAAACCACCAAAGATAATGAATGTCGGTAAGAGCGAGGTGATCGGTTTTGAAAGAGCAAAAACCAGAATTATTAACTTATCAACACCCTACATAAAAGATAAGATAAAAAGAGAACTGGATGAGAGGTTTGAAGATGAACAAAATGAGGGAATATAAGTTTAGTATCTGGTTACAGCGATATATTATGAGAACGTGGAAAAGGAAAAATCCGAAAGAGTAGGGTACGGAGACAAGGCATAGGATCATTAGGATAGCGAGTGATAAAGAGGTGTATGCATGAGAATAAATAAAGGATAAAGAAACTATAATCCAACCAATATTGATTGACCTACGGATTATAGACATGGGCACAACATAAGAGGTATCCTTCAATATTATTAAACACTAAAATCACTTGTAATACTCGCATCATCAGTGTTTTCAGTCTTTTCTTAAATATAGTGCAATTTCCACAACTATGGACATTTAATATCAATCCATTAAAGAGCCTTGGTGCACACTTTAAAAACACATTGTCAGATTACTCCTCGGGTCATTTAATTAGTCCATTTAAATAAGGCGGGCATGACAGGTGGAGCCAGGACAACACAGCGGTCAGTCACACAAACTACATACGGGAGGTGGACAAACCAGTGTTGCCAAATATGGGGAATTTTTTTCCTGGACATGGGGAATTAAAGCTACCAATGGAAAATTTGTACACAGAATGTTCAGGAGTAAATGGGGAAATTTCTATCAGACAAAATATCAAGAATAGGGTAAATGTGCGAATATCTTCAAGGATAAGCAGGGAATTTTTGGGGTAAAAAGGGAAATTGTAATGTTACAGATGGGGAAATTTAGCTAAGCAGACCTCTGAGCTGGTAACACTGTGTGAAAGTTGCACGGCAGCCATTACAATCCGAGCGATCCCAAGCACAACAAGTTTGATCTTGAGCCATCCGTCTGTGACCCGAGGCTACCACTCTCATTTCACCCCCAAGTGCTACACCAGAAGTCGCATGTCAATCCAGAATCTCAATACTTTCGGTGAGTGGTCGGTAATGGCGGGTATTGAGGTGTTAAATATCGGGGTCTGATTGCAAGGTGTAGATGTGTCATTCCTACAAAGGTCCTCTTGGTGTGTTTGTATGTATTTATTTAGGTCACCTGGATATTATTTACTATTTATTATTATCCAGGTAAAAACTTTTGATTGGAATGATGGTGTTGGACAAAGTTTGATAATATTGGAGGACTGGAAATAATATAAGGAAATAAAATAGGAAATTGTGCAATTGACGTTTCCGTAGAAAAATGTAGGGACTCGTAGTAATGATTAATTAAAAGATTTCCTAAAACACATTATATATTTTATTTATTTATTCATTTATAGATTACATTTCTTTAATTAGTTTTTAAGTGTAGGAAATATAATTAATATTTAGTTAAGGCAAGGATAAATATGAAACTAGGTCAGATTAGGATTTTGAAACGTATTATTTATTAATTTATAGATTACATTTCTTTAGTTTTTATGTGTAGGGAATATATATAAGGTTAATATTTAGGGTAAGGATAAGTATGAAACTAATTAGGTCAACAGGGGTCAGATTAGGATTTTGAAACGTATTATTTATTAACACACACACACACACACCTATTACATTTTCCTAGGTGTGAAGGGTAGGTAATAAGTGTGAGGTTAGTATGTAGGGTGATGATAAGGGTGGAACTAGGTCAGAATGGGTCAGGAAGTATTTACCTGGACCCTCCCCCCCCCCCCCCCCACCGAGTCTGAGGTCACCAGCACAGGGTTACCAAACTCTATGTCCATCTTGACCTCGTTTTACCTATGACATTTAAATGTATCTTGACCTTGCTTTACCTATATATAACATTTCATCTTTATTTTGTTATTTTCTCTGCCTAAGTTTGTTTTTGTTTTATTATACAGTATAGTTAATGATTAATTCTCAAGACAGATTTTTCCTAAAGATTTGAGATTTGGTAGGTTGAGGTAATAATTGTTCTTGTCAAGTTAGGTACTGATATTTACCCAAATTTTTTAGTCCATAATATATACATTATTTTTTTCAAGGAATAGTGTTTATTGTGTTAAAGTAGAGAAGTACTGGGTTCACTATATTGTATATTTTAGTATAATTACCCACTATTTTGGACCATTCTAAGACACTTTTCATCTATGGTGTTTCTCTCTGAGATTCCGGTTTTACAAACATAATTTGGTAAATAGTCTGACCTAACCTAGACCACAGCAGACTACCGGGACCTGGGCAAACTATCGGGACATAACCGATGTAATCTATCATAAAGTGACCAGGGCATATTCCCGGGATATAGCCGGATGTGGTAACACTGCACAGGCCAGGCCAAGAATGCAGTACTTCTCAACTTTACTGTTTATTGTATAAAATGAATTGTTTCAGTTGCAAAATCTCCATTCCCTATAAAACACACAAAAGGAAGTTATGTATTAATTTCCTTCCTGCTTTGGTAGTTGGTTATTTTGGTTTTTGAAGTAATTTCCCAGTGTGACGGTGAATTTTGACCAGGTTTGATTTCCCACCTGTATTTCCCGAGGTTATGTCCCAGCAGTCTCCCCTGTCATATAAGGAGATATGTAATGTAAATAATTAGATGAATATAAGGCAATTCCTATAAAGGAATTAATGGTAGACCTGCTGGTGTTATCATATCCCAGGTTAAAATCATTCAATGACTGCTAGATGAGTTCACTTAAATATGAGACCAAACAGACAGTCGGTGGTTGAAAGATAAGGAATCAGACGTATTTCCTTTATGATCAGTCTTAGTAAATTTTCATATTCTTCCAGAACAAGTGCCATATTTTTAATTGACTAAAATTTCAAGGTGGTACCATTAGTACTGAGTTTTAAAAGTTATGTTCATTACTACCGTACATTATGAATTTGAATAATTAAAGGTTAGGAGAATCATTAGCATTGCAATAAACCTTGAATAAATGCATTTGGAAATCCAATCTATGCTATTGTCAGTAAGGAAAGTGATGAGTATGACGTGAGCATCATAAAGTTGTATCTGGCAGCCAAGACCCTGATTACTGGGCAAAGTGTAGAAAATAGAACTTCAAGGGTGTTAACTCATGTCATCTCCAACACCACTGGCCCTTCAACTCTCACTGCCACCATAACTTTGAATATTAATTTGACTATCACTTGTGAATAATAAATGTTACATGCTAGGTTAACTGCTGGTGTTATACTGTGAAGGGATAAGACCATAAGGGTGTAGGATCAGCAGTGTACCATAGCAACAGCCTCTACATATCATCATGTAATGCAATGTGTCATTGAAGTGTCATACTGTGGAAAGGTGAACAGTCTTACTTTGATGAGTACATATACTCACAGTTGGTCCACCCAAAGGTTTGGGCTGTAAGCCAACTATCATGTGGTTAAACCTATATTTTTAGTAACACTTCTCCAGCAGTTTTGCCAAAACAGTATCAAATGAAAATAAGCATTGTAGCAATGGCTTTTAAATATGTAGTGTGAAGGTAAACACAGGCCACCTTTATGATTTGTTTATGATTAGTTGCAGAATGGCATCAAAATCATCTTGGGCCTGTTGGACATTCCTTAGAAAAGGTGCCAAAGTGCACCTTACTGTATAATAGATATTTTACTGTCATTACCCACTATTTTGGACCATTCTAAGACACTGTTCTTCTATGGTTTTTCTTCCTCAAATGCCCCGTTTTCGAGATATGCCCCATTACAAACAATTTGGAAACTAGTCTGACCTAACCTAGACCACAGCAGACTACCGGGACCTAACCTGGGCAAACTACTACAACATCTCAAAAATGGGGAATTTGAGGAAGAAAAACCATAGAAGAAAAATGTCTTAGAATGGTCCAAAATAGTGGGTAATGACAGTAAAATATCTATTATACAAGAAGGTCTACTTCGGCACTAATACCAAAAATTATTGTATATACCCATGTCAAAGATTTATTAACATAATACAAATACAGTGCCTGTAATGTACTAACATCCATTATAATTTCAGACCCCTTTGCTGATGCAGCACGTGGGACAGACGAGGGAGTTCAGGATGCCCTTGTGCATATAAGGTGAGTCCATCTTTATCATTGACAGCTTGGATATGAGCTGTTTCAGGGATTTTTGAATGTTTATTGAAAGCATTGTTATAGATGGTTAGCACGTAAATTATTTGTATCATAATCCTCCCTCAAATATATATATACAATATGTTGGTAGACTGCCTGGGTATGGAGGGAATGCAGTTTATTGTATCAGCTTACATCATCCCCCATCATTCATGTGAATAGAAATAATGTAGTTTAATTAACGATGTCGGTAGGGCCTATTTATTAAAACTAGATGGAGTAGAATGCAAGAAATAACTAAAACAAGAATTTGTGTGTGAATGTTATCAAAATGCAGGCTGTTATTTACTGTTTTTTATTTTTATCACAAAATAGGTGTATTGGGTGGACAAGATTGGTATTGAGATAATGATGCAAAGTTACTCTGCATGTTGTTGTTGAAGTTCCTCAGGCTGTCTGGCCGAGCAGCCCCAAGCTCCTAAGGAAGGCCATGGCCTGAACTGGGCTTTCCCACAATGCCCTAAGAGAGTGTATGTTGTATTGTTGGGAATGTGGTTGTGTACATTGCAGTCTTCCATAATGTGTTTAATAGAATGGGGTGCTGTGTTGCATCCTGGACAGGCATCCACAATGGCTCCATCCAGCTTTCTCTGATATGTCAGAAGGGCCGGATGGTGGCCACACCGAAGCCTGGCCAGGTGGACTCTGTCATCACGGTGAAGGGAGGATTCAGATGGGTGGATGTCAGGAGGTCATACATACAGTGGGTGTTTTTTAGTGTTTGGATGGACTGATGGGTGATTTGAGTTTGGATGTGTTTCTGGAGACTGGTATGGGGTGGTGTAGGATGTGAAAGATGATAGTTATTGTGTATGGTAACATATACTGGGTGTTGTTTTGATGTTCCTTGGCATGTGTGGGGTTTTTGCCATGTGTAGTGGGTGGTGTGGGATTGTGGAGGCTGCAGCAAGTGTTTGTGTGCCTCTCATGTCAAAATATCCCTGAATTTGAAGACTTTGGTTTCATGGTGTAGGTGTGGTAGCTGTGCAGCCTGAAGGGTGTTGTGATGAGTCTCAATGAGGTTTGAAGCCCAGGCAGGGTTTGCATAATCCATCACTGATCGGATATATTGTTTGTACAATGGTTGTGATTTCTTTGTTGTGCTGGCATGCATTTGTTTTTCATGGCTGTGATATGTTGTTTGACTGTGTACCTAAGGAAATTAGTTAATATATAATCTTGTGTTGATTGGGTGCTGTTGAACCTAGTTATTGTAATAATTTGTTAATTGGTTGTTCTTTCCTACAGAATTCAGCAGCGCAATGGGCGAAAGACTCTCACTACGGTGCAGGGCCTCTCTTCAGATTATGATCTGAAGAAAATTGTCCGTACGTGCAAGAAGGAATTTGCATGCAACGGTACTGTGGTTGAGCATCCTGAATACGGAGAGGTAATTATTCACCAACAATTATCATTACCACCTGCATCCTACAATAACATGAGCCATTTTTTTTTAATTGGTATTCAATGAGTTTTCCAAATTGTCATTTTTTACTTTGTACAAAAAAATACTCTGCTTCCTTCTTAGTAGAACAATAATGTAGACCAGTAAGAGTAATTGCACTATATATTACAGGTGTTACAGCTTCAGGGTGACCAGCGAGAGAACATTTGCCAGTTCCTTACCAAGGTGGGGCTGGTGAAGGTGGAGCAAATAAAGGTGCACGGCTTCTAATGTAAGTCCGGCCTTACCACCGGCCCCGACCCAGCCTTGCCCCGGCCTTGCCCCGCCCCGCGATGTCCAACCCTGAGGTGGGCACGTGGTGGCGGGCACAGCACAACAACACCCACCATTGTCCCACCATCCCATTTCCTCAACCCTCCCTTACACCCCCCAGCAATAACAGAGCCATCAGGAGTCTCGCTGCCGCACATACTTACTCCTCATAGCATACCACAACCACCTTCACTTGTACAGATACTCGACATCACCACTCGTGCAGTTCTGCAACCCATAGAAGAGGTGGTTTAATTAAGAAAGGAAAATATTCAACGTGACGCCCCCAAAACTCTAGGATGTATCTAGATTTAGCTTGCATAGATGTGTTCCGGGAATGATTGTTTGCGCTAGAATGAGTGTGACGACTGCAATGAGTTTTCAGGCTGTTATTTTTCTACAAGAAGACTTTCACAAATTGGTTTTTAAAAAGGACTGTGTTTTATGTTTGTTTGGTGTCTAGTGCAGCTTGTATGTGTTGTATAACCAAATAAAGCTTCCTCCATATTGTTTTCTGGGCATATTATTTTTCTTGATATTGTGTTAAGGATATACTGTCACCTGCAGTAAAAAACTCTTTACTACCTTAGACAATTGCAGTGGAAATGCCATTTAGTTTTATAACTGTATATAATTGACTGTTAACAGTATACGGAGAAATTTAGAACTTTGACAGAGGTTATTATACAGTACTTTTGATTATTTAGTGGATTAAGCCCATGTTGTAACAGTGGTAAGAGCTTTTGGCATTCAAGATCATTAATAGTGCATACAATGGCGTGGTACTGATACAATAACTCCATAGAATATCAACGGAGCCAACGTACCGGTACTATGCCATCATTGTCCATACCACGGATGTTTTTCATACGACCCTGAGTGTCGTGAGTGTTGGTTTGAATACTAGCCATGACTCAAATTAATTAAGTTCTAATGTGTATGGTCAGATGAAAGTACAGATGGGGAAGTATATCTTGCTTTATTTAAGGGAAGAGTATACTTTTGGTGTATTGGAGTGACTTTATTCCTCAAAGTACAGTATACCTGAAAACAGGACCAAGGTGATCAATCTAATAGTGGCCTGTTGCTTAGATTAGTTTGGAGAGATTGTAGCCCTCCAGTACACCAGCATGAGACTTTCCTTAATTCAATAATATTATTTAACTAGGTGTTATTAAATTGGACTATGGAAAGTGGCTTATTTATGGCCGTGTATGGTAGGTTTTAAAATAATGGTAATGTGGCTACTTTTTTGAAACTGATAAAATATACATTATATATTACAAATTTGCACGATTCAGAAACCAGCAGGTCCTGACCCTAATAAGACAAGCATCACAACCCCAATGGCTGTAGCATACTAGAGAATATCCTTACTGGGAATATACAAGGGCTATTCCCAGTCAACAAGCCAAAGATCCCCTACCTCACTAAAATTGCAGAGAAGTTCATATTATACCCCTTCCTGAGTTGCATCTAAATGGTGGCATAATAAATGGTGAAATATCAATAGAAAATTACAGTGTGTTCCGAGTAGACCGAAATGAAAGTTCCTTGTTCTCATCAGCAATATTGATACTAATGTTGAACACTCCATGACATCATCATTCGCAGATAATACGAGAGTAACGAGGAAGGTGAATACTCAAGAGGATACAGTGTTACTGCATGAGGACTTGAACACAATATACAGATGGGCAGCAGAAAACAACATGCTCTTGAATGAAAGCAAGTTTAAGGCCTTAATTAAAGATATAGCAGCAACAGCAATATTAAAGAGCTCGTACACCACCTACATCACCACCCAAGGTGCATAAGCCCTACGCGACCTCTGGGCATAAACTCCCTGAGAATTAAACTCATGGCCAATATCTTCAGCAGGACAGGGCCTAAACTCTTCAATAGTCTTCCTCTGTACCTGAGAAACCTGTCAGCCTGCAGTGTGTATGTCTTAACAACTTCCTGCAGAATATACCATACCCACATTCCCTGCCCTCGTACCAGACGTGACCCCACTACAAAGTCTACAATAAGCATCCCATTATACACATTAGCCCATTATCACAAGGTAAGATTATAGATTCATGCGTATACTGTTTAGTTAGGCTTTAAAAGTTTTCTTTCATATCTTGCATTTAGCAGACTATAGTAGTAGATTGTTTATTGTGAATATCATTATGATCATATGATGTATATATAAGTTACATATCCAATACATTCATAGTTTGAAATGTCCGTCAAAGGATATTTTATATTTATGATATGAAGTTAGGAGTTTCATAACATTGTATTACTCACGTGACTCTTATTATTATCTTGATGAAGAGTACTTTTGTTCTATCTTATCACCGTAAAAATAAATATTTGGTTATAATCAAACAAGTAGGAAGGAAAATGATAACTATATATTAATGAGGAGTATAGGGTAGTTAACATGGAGTAATTTAAACACAATTGTTTCCCGCGTAATGTTGTCGTCTGCATCACCTCCGCCAGTCAGCTGATTTCTTAGTCATGATATGCTAACATTATATTTTACAGTGGCATGATGTAATGATTTATTTACAGTGAGTATAAATATTATTTTATTAGTTAATGATGAAATATTATAAATATAATTCATAATTGGTTACATTTTTAGAATTCTACTAATGTCCAGTCATCATGTGTACAAAATATTTTTAGTAGATATTCCTATGATATGCCTTATTTATATACATTCTATCATAAATAACCTCACTGATACCATCGTAAGGGTTAATCATTGCCTTTATTCTTATAATAAGTGAAAACATCAAGGATCTAGTTTGTTATGAGGAGTGAGCCACGCGGCCACCACGTTCCTCCTCAACAGTATTACCAGTTTAGCAAAGTACAGCCTTTCCACGATATCAGACATTGTTGTTGTTGTTGTTCTTGCTACTTTTATTGTTCAGCGATATTTCATCATTCTCCGTGTGAAGATCGAACTACGCATTATTTTACGTTAAGTATTGAAAGGAATGCACACAAATAAAGCTTATTTGTAGAAATGAGTATGCTATGGCAATTTCGTGCTTTTCTGTAACTCATTTATACATATAAATATTATAGAAAGTAACATATCCCTGGTAATTTTCGATATCGTAAATGGACCAAGCAAAGACACGACCTACAACAATGAAATATAAACTCTATCAAACTCTATCAGCTACAGGTGCTCCAGTTGACTATAATAAATTCCATGTTCCTGCGTTGTGTGATCCAGCAGTAATTCGTTCTAATACGTTCGTTCTCTAGAGCGAAGAACCCATTTTACCTTCAGTACAAATAGGTCAACATAAATAAAAATGTAAGCGTATAGTATCTACAATAACAATTTATAATTTTATTATATTGAACTACACAAAAACTGAAAATTCATTCGTGCCAGTTTAAACATTCACGCAATGTAATAGTAGCAGTATTTAATTGAAATTATTTTAATATGATCCATGAGATACATTCAAGAGAGTACATTAAATACACAAATATATATTTGCTATCATTTCCCATCTAACCTTAAACCAACCAACCTAGCTAGCTGTGCCAAATATTATATTAAATACGCAAATATTTACTATAAAATCTAATCAAACCTTAATTAAACCAACCTGTGTGCCAAATATTACATTAAATACGCAAATATTTAGTATAATATCTCATCAAACCTTAAACCAACCAAGCTAGCAAGCTGTGCCAAATATTACGTAATAATAGTTAATAATATACAAATCTAGCAGACTAATATATAGCACTAATATAGCATTAGTAGCGAGTGTGGGAGGCAAATGTTGGTAACTCTGCTTTAGGTTCTCATTCGGTCCACGCTGCTTTACCCGGTGGTTCTTTGCTCCTGTTTCTGCTGTCAGTCTTTCTATTTAAGTGGTTGGACTGGTTAGAGTGGAGTAAATGGAAATGGCTAGGTGGTGACTGGTATTGTGACGGAGCCTGACTGTGTGACTGGCTCATTATATACCTTTTTTCTTTCAACTCCCTTTTTTATTTTTTCCCTCTCTCTTCTAGTCTTCTCTCTCTCTTTAGCCTACCTTCCCTCTCTCTCACATACACACACACACACACACACCCTCCCTCTCCCTCCCTCTCTCTCCCACACCCTCACTCACACACACGTTGAACATTGGTGAATACAGACAGTTGTTTAATTAAAGAAAACTCTAAATAGAACATAACAATTAGTGAAAATCCACAAGGCGTTGAGAGAGAAAATTCTGACAACCCTAATTTGGAAAACCGAGAGAGAATTTTTACTTTATTTTTCATTTTATTTTGGTCTGGAAAGTGAGAGCGTGATTATAGAAAGTTTATTTGATCACCCGAGTTTGAAGTGGATGTGGTTAATTAGACTAAATTAACCCAACATCAACATCATCAGTGATTACAACAGCAGAGGTGAGTTGAAAGACAAAATAAATACATACATACATACACTCGAGGTGGTGGTGGTGGCTGAACCTTCACTTGTATGTATGTATGTTTGTTTGTACAGTCACGTGCACTAGTTAGTTAGTTAGTTAGTAGGTTAGCTATTTTAAAGAGTAGTGCTGTTTTATTAATTAATGTGTGTGTGTGTGTTATAAGGGACCCTGTGATGTCAGAAAATTGAAGGTAAACGAGTCCTTCAAATATTGCCACGAAACCCCACCTATATTGAAGGAGTTTATTTGTTTGTTTCATGGCATAGTCAGGAGGAATCAGTAGGATCCTATTTTCATACACAATCATAGGGTCATTAAAGGTGTCTTGTAGTAATTTCACCTGGTAAATTCAATACGGTATATGCTAACTATACCACTTGTCACTGATGTATTTGTAAGTTAAGGTATTTTCTTTCTTTTTATGTTTTTCTGCAGCATCATTTCCATTATTGTTTGATAGTAATCTATGTCATGTTGTACTCTGGTGTATTTATGTTCTTATGTTTTACTGTAGCCTCTTTTTCTATTTATGATGTGGTACATCTGTGTTCTTCTGTTTTACTCTGGATTATTTATGTTTATATTTATTAATGTCCTGTTCATATATATATATATTTTAGGATTGTGAGGAAATAACTCAGACTAACCAAATCTACCATAACCAACATTAGTATATCTTTATTAAGACGGGGACAAGTTCTGGAGTTGTGTGTACTCCCAGGAAAAGAATCAAGCAGCCCAAAACACAATGTGACACACCAGACAGATTGGCATTGAGTTATGCAGTAAAAGGAACAGCATTGGGGTGACTGGTAGAGAGTGTCAGAGCATTCGTATATTTGGTTATAATGACACGGGATGAGTTGGAAGGAAAAGAATGGTAAATGTGTATAGAAATATATACATAATCAGGTGTGTGTATGAATTGGGGGAAGAGAGGGAGTCAACTATTTCTGCAGGCAAAGAATTCCATAGTGGGACTGTGCGGCAAGAGAAAAAAACATTTCTTGCTTCAGTAGTTGTTGGGTTAGGTTGGCAATATTTTAGTACTGTACTAAAGTTGAGGGTGAAAAGCGATTCTTCATAAATGCCAGTGCTTATTAGCTGCTATTATGTACAGTACAGTACCATGGCTCTGGTTTACATATACAGTTCCCCACATGAATCTGATATGCCTTGCTACTTATGAGATAGCTACAGCAGGAAGGAAAGTTATAGTTTGTTGACAAGCAGACAGTAATAATATTTTACTGTCTGCCTGTCAACAAACTACATCTTTTTTCGCTTTTCTTTCTGTTGTAGCTATTTTGTATTTCACAAGTAACGAGCCAAACCAGCTTCATGTGTGGCCAACTGTACCATTGTTGGCTGACTTTGGTGAGTATACTTCCAACCCACATCCTAATCAAACAAAAACAGCGCATGCCATGATTGTACCAGAAGGATAACTGAATAAGCAGGTCCACACACCACTGTTGTGAAGTAACTGATGAGCAAGTCCACTGGAGTTTCGAAGTAATGAATGAGCAGGCTTATGGCATAGCAGGCCTATACAGGGTGTTTCAAAATTTCTTCACCTCATTAAGAGTAAGTTGCATATTAAAAACTAAACAATTTTTAATATATATACAATGTATACAATATATACAACTCTGCATACCCTATTTGGACATAGAAGCCAATGGTAACCTACATAGAAGCCTATTCCCATACCATTCCCAAGTTTGTTATTGAAAAATGACCATGTTTACATCTATATTTAAAAGTAACTCCAAATCTAGACTGGATTTTGAAGAGGTGCAGTACACGATATTCTTTTTTTGCTCATTACTGTAAATATGATAAGTACACATACATTTGGTAATGTTATGATTAACATACTTTATAATTATTATAAATAGTGCAATTTAATTTGGTAAATGTATATATTTTAAGGTAGTTGTTTATAATTAGTGTTTACCACAACAGAGTTAGCAGTTGTGCCATTATGTACAACTTGTGTTATTGTTGTGGTAGAGCAAAGCTCCTGAAGTGTCCTTAAAGGATTGTCGTTTTGACCGTCTTGTAGGAGTAACTTCTTGAGCCACTTCCCTAGACTTGTAAACAACATAATGATTTAAGTTGTTTCAGATGGGAAGGTACAAAAAACAAGGTGTCCCATTGCAATGTTGTTAGCAAGCTTGGTTTTCAACCTGGGGTTTGTTGATGTAGGGGTAGTTGGTTTTCCAAACAATTGGGATATCCTCTTACCCATTGCTCCAGTGCTGAGAACAGCTATTAGGACACAACATTTATAAGCCTCCTGAACAAACCACTGGACTCGGAATGTGTTGTACATTATTTTCCCATGTATGTACAGGGGATCGCATCTGCTTTTTATTTTGCTTAGCTCTATAATAATATTTTTTGTATTTCTTAATTAGGTTGCCTCATTGTTTCGTTTCAGTCCATTTTCATATTATAAATTTGGAAAACATGTTAACCCTGTGATTCTTCTGTTGAGATTGTGTGAGGCATACAATATTTTCATGCTTTTCTGCCTTAGTTTTCAATTAATAGTCCTTGTAGGATAGTTAATTAATTTGAAGATTATTTCTTGTTACAGGGCAGTACTTTGTTCTCATTTTTATATCAATTTTTGTGTTGTGTAATATAGGATAATCCCGTAGACTATGTGCTTCCAATACGGTACCCATCCTGGTTTTTAATAATTTCTCGTTTATTATAGCCTATACAGTTTTAAGTAACCCCCTTTGTATTTCTCTCAATAAGCTCTTGGTTTAATTTTTCATCTAGTTTATTTTATGTGAGGTCTAGGCTTATACCGGTACTGTAATTTTTCCCCTCTTGCTCATACTGTACCTGTACTTGTATTTGTTTACTGGCTTTACAAGTACTGAATTAGTTGTGTTGCTTGCTTCATTCATCCTTCTTAGTATAATTTTCTTAGTTCTTATATTGGTACAATAGAGTTTTACAAATAACTTTGCTCAAGGATGCATCCTCGTCTTTTCTTTCATCTGTGTTTACCCTACCTATCGCTGCCAAGTTATACAAAAATTGAATTAATTCTTCATTTGTATCCTATTGTACGTGATTTTGCACCACTTCTCTATTTTTCATACAGTCTTCCTCCTTTTCTGTCTAACAGGTTGCTCCTCTCGTGTGTCTAGCCTACAGTACTTGAGTATATAGCCTACTGGTGTATCATACAATATTCAGTATATCAGGTTTATTTGTATTATTATTATTTGTTCTGCGTTACTCATCATACTGTAGTTACATTATCTGTGACATGTGGTTAACATTTGCTACATTACCAGTTGTTTCTTTGTACTTTTCCATCATGATAAGCAATTCTTTTGTTTTGTTTTGTACTGATTTACTAACTATTTTTTCATGTGTTTACTATGCCAGCACAAAACTTTAAAACTATATTAGTGCCAAAATAACACCTCAAATGAAACAGCCTAACAAACATAGCTCTACATACCTCAACCATAATTCTAACCATGGCCATGCTGAGGTTAGATATACTGTACTAAGATCTCAGGGGTGCTCTATATTTTAAAACCTGGCAAGTGCTTAGAGCTGAGTATGCACACATTTACACTTTCCACTGCTCAAGACCCTCTCTCACGTCCACTCCACACACACACACACACACACCTAGCTAGCTCCCTCTGCAATCCCCCCACATCCACACCCCCACTTGCCCCTCCTCACATATGCTTCCCCACACTCCCCACTAGTCTCCAATCCCTTGTCACTCTCACTCGGTCGGTGTTGGTGTGGGAAATTGTGGTGCAACAATTTGCTTATTCATTACAGTAAATTGATCGTGTGTATCGCCAGACAGGAAAGATGTATTGCAATATCGCCGACTCATTCACACTTTGGTTCAGTAACCTATTGACCGGTTGTGTTCACGGTGCTTGTCGTTATAACATTTTACCTAAATTGGCCCCTAGTGTTCAGAACTGTGGCTCGGGTGTCTGGGGTACTAATGAAATGTATACTTTAACATGTAAAATACTAACAATTTAATATATAGAGGAGTCAGAACTCTCATTTCGACTACCGGGACCTATGATGCGTAGTCTATACTCGTACAGTATAATGATTATCAATCCTTCATGTAGTGACGGAGTCGATGAGAATGGCTGGATTCCGTGATAGTTTTCAAATGGATTTAGTCATTATAGTTTTACCTAGTATCCGTCACCCATTTCCCCTCACCCATAACTCTCTTGTACCCGAGTAACCCTATTTGCAATACTACCGTATCCTCATGAAGGGAAGTAGGCTAATCACTGAGGAAATCCTGAAAACGTAAACATTGGGGACGGAAGGAAAAGTTATTTTTAGAAAGTGAAAGGGTATACGGGACAACACTGTCAGAATAGCATTATCAGTTATTGATTTTGTATGAATTATTACCACACCAAAGTCGAGTTGTTCCTGTACAATCAACCGTGTGTCCTGATTCGGGAAATAATGAATACCAGTAGAGTACATGATCTGCAAATAGAATAGCCTCGAACCAATGTTTATACCCGGCCTAAGTATGGGTGGAATAATTACGCTATAAAAGTACTATGACTGTCAAATTTAACAACATCAATTAAACTATGAAAGGGAAGGAGGAAATCTAATAGGGCTGAGTTAGTAGCTACGGTATTTCATGGTGCAACAGGTGTCGACTTTGCCTTACTTGAGTCAATTAAGCCAGATATTAAAGAGCACGGAAGTAAGTCATGTAAGCTGCAGTGAAGCAAATATTACCAGTATTTTAACCTCGAAGAAACCAATAGAGCTAATGTGAACTTGATAACTAAAAACAATCTTCGTTGTCCAAGAATTTTAGGGGATCATTCTTGGTTTGTTAGAGAGGTATTTTTGTCATTAAATTCTGCTACAAAATAGGTCCCCTACTCTTATACCGTGGTGATATGTATCCTGGTATAGTTTTGAGGACTTTTCGACTCATAATGATGACCCCCTTAGGAATGCGTGGGTTGAAAGTGTGAGAAAGCGAGAGAGAAGCCAGCTGGTCTTTGGCTGGCACCGATGAAGTCCGCATATATACTCTCGAGCTGACCTTCTGGACCCCTTGCACTGTTGCCAAGTTGGTGCAGTGAATAGATAGATAGCTCGGTGGTTGGTTGGCGAAGTCTGCTTGTTTGCTGCTGAACTGTGGATACTGGAGACAGTGATAGTGGTGCCGTTAGTCCTAGTGGTAGAAAAAGCAGTTAAATAGTGAATGCGGTGTTGTTGGTGTTGGTGGTGGTAGTGGTATTAGTCGTAGTAGAAGCAGTTTATATAATTGTGAATGCGGTGGTGATAGTGAAGGAATTGCCAGTGAGGTTTAGAAGCAGTGAGTGGTTGGTAGTGCCGTATGATAGAACAGTGGAGGGGATAGTGGTGGAACTTGTGATTTTGTGCAAAGGTGGAAGTGGTGTTAGCGGAGGCAGTGAAAGGACAGAAACAAGACAGGTGGGTAAGTTCCGTTTGTGTGTGTGTGTGTAGCTACCAAACCTGTTTTTAACCCCTTGGATAGGCACTACAGTACACTAATAAAAGGGATAGTTTCATCATGGTAAATTTTGTATAGACACACTCCTGTTCGAAGCTTATCAACACCAATAGACTAGAGTAGCCTATTGGTTTTGCTTGTCATTAGGCTACACAAAAATACGTTGCTATGCCATAAGTTCCATAATAGTACAGTTTACGGATATATTTCCACTAGTTGTACAGTCACCATCAGGAATTCTTACACAGAGCATTGATTAAATTAATGGATTCTTTATTCTATACAATATATAATTATAAACTGTAAGGATTGTTCTGACTGATTGATTCAAGTATTAGCCAAACAACATTACAAGAAATGTTTGATGATATGAAATTAATGTACAGTGGTGGTGTATACGAATTCCTGAGGCCTACTGTACTGTACATCGGTTGAGTATAGGCTTGTCGTGTCGTGGTTGTGACCAATGAATAGATGAAACTTGTGAATCATTGTGAAAGCTCGGTTTGATTTCATGGACAGAGGAATATACCGAATCACATGTTTTGCCTCAAATTTTCACCAAACTTCACGAATTGCATGGTTACTAAATTCTGAAAGTTATGTTAGGAAGCAGACCATTAGTACCTCAGTATATGAAAAGGAGAACTGCTTTGTAGATTAGTTTTGGAGGTATTTGTAGCCCTTTCATTTGCTTCTGGTGACAAGCATGTGGGGTGAATTCAAAACGGTAATCATGTCTTCTCAGCAACTCCTTCACCAAATTATCACCTTAGTCACTCCTGAGCAAACAAACCGACAACAGTAATTAATTTTCCTCAAAACACACACATTACTGTTTGTTGCTCTTGAGTTCATCCACCCACCACACACACACACACACACACACACACACCCACACCAAGCCTAATGAGACAGCTGGTTTGTTCAGAGTGGAAATAATAGGGCTTCTCTATTGAGCCTTTATGTTTTCGAGTGTAATGTGTATAGGGGTGGGTAAGCTACGGGGAACTGGGGAAAGAGAGAGGCTGAGGCGACTGTCTAAAGGTGCCAGATGTAAAGGTTATTGTTATAGGAAAGAGTTACATAATGGAGGCCGGTTCGTGTTGGTTTCCCAATATTTTTCTTGAGGCTGTACGACTCGTGTGTCAATATAGGTTTACAATACACATACAGTCAGCAGAAATAGTATTGTAACCATCCTTACATTGAAATTACCGTAGCTATAATTATCTATAGGCGAGTTCCAATACTTTTTTTTTTTTTTTTGCTGACTGTACACGTCTTGATTCATGTAGTCTACACATTATATTATATTTTTTGCATTCATACTCTACTACCATTGTATTGCATAATGTGTTACTTGTTTAATTATGCTTGCACAACACTACTGAGTCTTGTTTACACGCATTTGGTTGTATATGTTTGTGCGGCACACATGCTTAGACAGTTTTAATAATGTGGATAAGTAGGCCTACACACACACACACACACACACACCACATATGACGTGCCGATTTCCGAAGGCGGTTAGTGACCACTGAAATCTGGACCGACATTATGGACGAAAATAGCCCATGTTTGGCTTCAATTGACGACCATACGTTACACGCCTTGCAGCCCACGGTGATATTGACGTCTTAGAAAGGTGATTGTGTACAGTCATCGTCACTACAAATACAAAAGGCTCTATAGACCTGGGTTGCTCAGCATGAACACGTACGGTACTATTGGTATGCATGCACGTGTTATGCCTTATAGTAATACGTACTGTACATGCACACTTTCATAACACACACACACACACTAGGATATACACAAATACAGCTGGTATACACTCACTATATATACACTCATTAGCTGTCATAATCTGTGGTACAAAGAATTATTAATAAAAAGGCAATTGAAATGTACAGTACAGTACTTGAAAATAATGGATTTATTTGAGCACCGGTATAAATAATAATAATAATACTGATCATGTAATAATTCTATATGCAACTTGGCTATAAATAACAATCATAGGTTAATACTTAGTGCAACTATAAATCGTATTATTGAATCTGCTTCTAGGCTTAATGTATTGTACTCTTTTATAAAGGTCGTGTATATCAAGTGTATGTTTTTGTATTTCTTGTATTATTTTATGAAGATCGTGTATGTTATTCTTTTTGTATAGATGGTGTGTATATGAAGTACACTGATTACTTAAGGAGGTAATTCACGTCTGTTACATTGGAGTGCTATGATTCCTCCAAAGTTATGCCAGGAAACAGGACCAAATGAACAAAAATAATGGTGTTTGACTGTTTGCTTGGAATAGTTTGGAGGAATTGGCTGCTCCAGATTTACAAATACTGTTTTTTATTAGGTTGAGTTATGTGTATTGAAGGAAGGGTTATTATTATTATTATTTTTTTATACAGTATAAGTAATGTTTATATGGAGTTTACTAATTAATTTATTAATGTACTTTCTTAGGTTGTGTTCTGTGTATTGAAGGAAGGGTTATTATTATTATTTTTTTTATACAGTATAAGTAGTGTTTATATGAAGTTTACTAATTCATTTATGAATGTACTTTCTTAGGTTGTGTTCTGTGTATAGGTTAATTTAATGTTTTTTTTTAATGTATTATTTTCTATTTTGATACAATGTAGGTAGTGTTTATATGGAGTGTACTATAATTAATTTATGAATGTATATACTGTATTGTAATTAGTGTTTTTTTTCCTGTGTATTGAAGGTATAGGTTAATTTAATGTTTTTTTTAATGTATTCTTTTCTATTTTGATACAATGTAGATAGTGTTTAATTTAGTAGTGATTAATTTTTTTATAAAATGTACTAATTATTTTATGAATGTATTGTGATAAATGCTTTTTTTTCTGTTTATTGAAGTCAGGGTTGATGTGTGTATTTTTTTAATGTATTCTTTTCTATTTTGATACAATGTAGATAGTGATAATTTTTATATATTTATGAATGTATTTTGACTAGTTTTTTTTTCTGTGTATTGAAGTCTGGATTAATGTGTGTATTTTTTTTTTCTTGTTCGATACAGGTGGTGGAGGGATGAGCGGGGCAGCCGTGTTGAAGGTCCCCCGCGCCATGACACACACACACAAGGTCAGTACAGGTCATAGTCATGTATTATATTGTGTCCTTCCTAGTGTAATATACCAGTACCCTTCAGCCCTATATATACACACACTTCTTTGCTTTCCTTTCTTTCTTTTCTTCTTCCCTTCCTTCCTTCCCTTACTTTCTTCCCTTCCTTCCTTCATTTCTTTCTTTCTTTACTTTCCTTCCCTCATTTCCCTTCCTTCCTTTCTTTCCTTCCCTTCTTCACTTCCTTCCCTCCTTTCCTTCCTTCCTTTCTTCACTTCCTTCCCTCCTTTCCTTCCTTCCTTTCTTCCCTTCCCTCCTCTTTCCCTCCCTTCCTTCCCTCCTCTTTCCCTCCATTCTTCCTTTCCTTCCCTCTTTCCCTCCTTTCTCCGTGTGTGTGTGTGTGTCTCCATGACCCTGCCAATAGTCAAGGTCGGTGCCAGCTCTAGCCTACCGTCCCCCTGGGTGGTGGCACGCCAGACTGGTGCCAGCAGTGCCAGTGCCAGGCCCTGCTTCGCCCCCGCCACACTTACTCACTCTCACCCTCTCCCCACCCAAACCAAACCAACCCAACCCAACCCAACCACCCGCCAACCAATCTCCTTTCATCCTTCTCTAGCCAGCTCTCACGTCCTCTCTCTCTCTCTCTC